>BGKB01000106.1:235072-247132 GCA_003116975.1 Aurantiochytrium sp. KH105
CGAGCTCGAGCTTCTGTATCTCCGTCATTGGCATCCTCGCGGGCGTAGGGAAGATCATGTTCAAGCCGTTCACGCTTCCGCTTCGTTTTGTGCATTCTTTGCATGATCTCTTCTACGCCCGTCGTGCACGGCTCACACAGTCCGGGAACGTGCTGAGACAGCACCTCGGTGAGCTCTTTGACGCGCTGTTGGAAAAAAAAAATGACGAAAAACAAGAAAATGAGGTGTGGCTTTGTGGCAGGAGATCGTGAGAGCGAAAAATGGCAGAGGCAACACAAAGGCAGGAATGGCCAGCGAAATACTGAGGCAAGAGCTGAGCGTGGTTGCTTTTGCTGTCTATGACCACGTGCGACAGTGAAGGATGGTTCAACTTGACCAAAAAAGACGAAATTATAATGGGAGCGAGTGTTTATGGCAGGCGTTTGCTACGTCACGGCCACGAAAAAAGTACGGACGTGGCAGGACGAGGCGGCGCAGGGTAAGAGCTAGTGCTGAGGCAAGCGCTGACCTCGCCGGCACAGTCATTGTCTCTGCAGTGGATGCGAAAAGCGGCTCGTTATCGAGAGCTAAAAAAAATGGCAAGCTGGCTGGGCTTGTTCGCCGCAGATCTCGCTGGGAAGGCTGCAGATCGTCCGCACATGCTATTTGCAGGCTTTAGCAAGATGTTGCGGCGTCATGTAAGCATTTTCGCATGGATCAGAGGCCTTGACGGTGGTCCATGAGGCGTTTATTTCACCGAAGAGGAGGTGAGCACGGGCGAGCGACGCCGCTACACAAGCTGCAGGCCTGGCGAGACGTGCTCGCCGGACGGACAGGCACGAATGAGCGCTAGGCAATATGGAAAGTCGTTTTTAAGATCATTGACACAGGTTGCAGGTGTGTTTGGTGAGGGAGAGAGCCCAGAGTGCATTGCACGTGCAAAGTATTGGCTTGGAGATTGGTCTTACGAATAGAAAAAGGTGCCGCATCGTCAGCGAGTGGTCAAATTTGCGTGAGCAGGCTTGTTTGAGAGCTGGCCTACGGATTAGAAAATAACAGCCGCGTTCGAGGTGCAAGAAGGTGAGCAAGGTAAGAGTGAACCATATGGGACAGCGTTGGCAACGCACGCGAGAGCACGCAAAGATGCGCGATTATGGCCGCAGAGATTTGGAAAGGCTAGCAGGCATGTGTCAGATCCACGGGAGCAGTTTTGGCAGCGTGCTGCTTGTGCAAGTCAAGGCTAGCGCCGTGAACGAGATGTTGCTTGGCTAAGTAGATGTGCTTTGGTCCGGCCTCAGCCTGCCGGCCCTGACGGATGCTCTGCAAACGAGCTTGCCAAGACTGGTCCAAGTGACTAGCTTGGCTCTACGATCTTTGTTTGGATTGAGCGACTGTTGTTGGAAAGAAAAGCATGATAGTGCATTTGACCCTTTCATTTCTTGCTATTGAGCCGAGATGTTTGTTGGTTGACACGTTGCCTGCAGAAGAGATGAGCAGCGTCGTAGGACAGACCGACGCGTGCGATGCATAGGTCTTGCAGGGAGAGGTGGCGTGGCTAGATTTCGTCGGCGTGGGCGGAGAGCTCGTGCAGGCAGCGCTGTGTGAAAAAATTACACACACACAAAAACACGAAAACACGAAAACACGAAAATGAGGTGTGGCTTTGTGGCGCGAGATCGAGCGAGCGAAAAATGGCAGAGGCAAGGCAGAGGCAGGGATGGCCAGCGTAGGACTGGTGCAAGAACTGAGCGTGATTACTTTTGCTGTCGGCGACCACGTGCGGCAGTGAAGGCTGGCTAAACTTGACCAAAAATCACGAACAGATGAGGAGAGAATATGGGAGCGAGTGTATATGGCAAGCTTTGGCTACGTCACGGCCACGAAAAAGTACGCGCGTGGCAAAGCGAGGCGGCGCAGAGTAGGAGGTAGTGCTGAGGCAAGCAGTGAGCTCGTCGACCGAGTCATCGTCTCTGCATTGGATGCAAAAAAGGCTCCTATTAAAAGAGGCAAGCTGGCTGGGCTTGTACACCGCAGATCTCGATAGGAAGGCTGCAGATCGTCCGCACATGCTGTTTGCAGGCTTTATAAAGATGTTGCGGCGTCATGTAAGCATTTTCGCATGGATGTAGGGCCTTGGCGGTGGTCCATGAGGTTTTTGCTTCACAGAAGAGGAGATGGACGCGGGTCCGCGACGCCGCCACGCAAGCTGCAGACCCGGCGAGACGAGCTCGCCAAGCTGACTGGCACGTATGGACGCTAGACATTGTATGCGAACGTTTGCAAGATGGTGGACGCAGGTTGCAGGTGTGATTGACAATGAAGAGAGGCCAACGTGCATTGTACGTGCAAGTATTGGCTTGGAGACTAGTCTCACGGATAGAAAAAGGTGCCGCATCGTCAGCGAGTGGTCACATTTGTGTGAGCAAGCTTGCTTGAGAGCTAGGCTACGTATAAGCTAGATATCAGCTGTGTTCGAGGTGCAAGAAGGCGAGGAAGGTAAAAATGAACAATATGGGACAACGTTGGCAACGCACACGAGAGCATGCAGCTGCAGTGCGATCATAGTCGCAGAGCTTGAGGAAGGCTGGCAGGCATGTGTCAGATCCGCGAGAGCAGTCTCGGCAGCG
The DNA here is from genome assembly GCA_003116975.1 of Aurantiochytrium sp. KH105. Lineage (NCBI taxonomy): Eukaryota > Bigyra > Thraustochytrida > Thraustochytriidae > Aurantiochytrium > Aurantiochytrium sp. KH105. The sequence goes on from BGKB01000106.1 coordinate 237,679, forward strand.
CGCGGCTTGTGTAAGTCAAAGGTAGCGTTGCGAGTGAGGTGTTGCTTGGCTACGTCGATGTGCTTTGGCCCGGCCTCAGCCTGCCGACACTGGCGAATGAACTGCAAATGAGCTTGACAAGGCTGGTCTGGATCTGCCGCATGGCGCCATGGATTTTGTTTGGATGAAGTGACTGTTGTTGGAGAGAAAAGCATGCTAGTGCGTTTTTCTCTCTTTCCCTTTTTATTATTGAGCCGAGCTCTTTGTTGATTTCGTTGTCAGCAAAAGAGATGAGCAGCGTCGTAAGACGAGGCGACGCGCGCGATGCATAGGTCTTGCACAAAGAGGTGACGTGGCTTGATTTGGTCGGCGTGAGCAAAGAGCTCGTTCAGGCAGCGCTGTTGTGAAAAAAAAAAAAGACGACACAGAAAATAGAAGGAAATGAGGCGTGACTTTGTGGCACCAGACCGAGCAAGCGAGGCATGGCGGAGGCGAAACAAAGGCAGCGGAAGGCAGCGCAGGTCTAGTGCAAGAGCTAAGCGTGATTGCTTTTGCTGTCAATGATCACGTGCGACAGTGAAGGGTGGCAAGAGTTGACCAAAAAGGACGAACAAATAAAGAGAGTATATGCGAGCGAGTGTTCATGCCAGGCGTTTGCTACTGCAAGACCATGGAAAAATACGCGCATCGTAGGACAAGACGGCGCAGCGTCCGAGCTAGAGCTGATGCAGGCGCCAAGCTCGTCGGCACAGTCGTCGTCTCAGCAGTGTATACGGAACGCGGCTGCTTGTTGAGAGCTAAAAAAGAAGACAAGCTGGCCGGGCTTGCTGTCACAGATGTCGATGCATTGGCTGCAGATCATCCAATCAGGCTGCGTGCAGGCTCTAGCAAGATGTTGTGGAGTCATGTCATCATTCTTGCATGGATCAAAGGCCTTGGCGGTGGTCCATGAGGCGTTTGTTGCACAGAAGAGGAGATGGACGCGGGTTCGCGACGCCGTCACGCAAGCTGCAGACCCGGCGAGACGAGCCCGCCAAACTGACTGGCATGTATGAGCGCTAGACATTGTATGCGATCGTTTGCAAGATGGTTGACGCAGATTGCAGGTGTGATTGTCAAGCAAGAGATCCCATCGTGCATGGTGTCTGCAAAGAATTGGCTTGGACACTGAGTGCACGGTCCGAAAGAGGCGCCGCATCGCCAGCGAATGTTCGAACTTGCGTGGACAGGCTTGTGTGAGAGCTGCGCTGCGAATCAGAGAAATACCAGCTGCCTTCAAGGTGCAAGTAAGAGAGCAAGGTAAAGATGAACAATATGTGGCAATGTTGGCAACGCGCACGAGAGCACGCAACTGCAGTGTGATCATGGTCGCAGAGCTTGAAGAAGGCTGGCAGGCATGTGTCAGATCCGCAAGAGCAGTTTTGGCAGCGCGCGGCTTGTGTAAGTCAAGGCTAGCGTTGCGAACGACGTGCAGCTTGGCCAAGTTGATGTGCTTTGGCCCGGCCTCAGCCTGCCAACACTGACGGATGATCTGCAAATGAACTTGACAAGACTGGTCCAAGTGTATAGGCTAGCGCCATGGCTTTTGATTGGATCGAGCGACTGTTTTTGGAGAGAAAAGCATGCTAGTGCGTTTGTCTCTATCTTTTTTGTTCTTAGGGCCGAGCTCTTTGTTGGTTTTGTTGCCTGCGCAGCGTCGTTGGGCAGAGCAATGCGCGCGCGATGCGTAGATCTTGCACAGAGAGGTGGCGTGGTTCGATTTGGTCGGCGTGAGCAAAGAGCTCGTGCAGGCAGCGCTGTTGTGAAAGAAAAAAAAGACGACATAAAAAAATAAGGAAATGAGGTCTGGCTTTGTGGCACCAGACCGAGCAAGCGAGGAATGGCAGAGGCGAGTCAAAGGCAGTGGAAGGCAGCGCAGGGCTAGTGCAAGAGCTGAGCGTGACTGGTATTGCTGTCGATGATCACGTGCAGCAGCAAAGGATAGTTGAAGTTAGCAAATTGAGGCGAGCAAATAAAGAGAGAAAATCTGAGCAAGTGTTCGTGCCAGGCGTTTGCTACTGAAAGACCATGAAAAATACGCGCATCGTAGGACGAGACGACGCAGCGTCCGAGCTAGAGCTGAGGCAGGCGCCAAGCTCGTCGGCATAGTCGTCGTCTCAGCAGTGAATGTGGAACGCGGCTGCTTGTTGAGGCCAATGAAGAAGGCAAGCTGGCTGGGCTCGTTCGCCGCAGATCTCGCTGGGAAGACTTTCGATCGTGCGTGTACACTGTGTGCAGGCTCTAGCAAGATGTTGTGATGTCATGTAAACATTTCCGCATGGATCCAGGGCCTTGACGGTGGATTTTATGACGTTTGTTCACGAGAAGATGAGGTGCGTACGATTGAGCGAAGCAGCTACGCAAGCTGCAGACCCGGCGAGGCGTGATCGACGAGCTGACTGGCATGTATTGGTGCTAGTTAATATCTTTGTTCGTTTGCAAGATGGTTGGCACATGTTACAGGTGTGCTTGTCGAGCAAAATGTCGAGCAAGAGAGCCCAACGTGCATTGTACGTGCAAAGTATTGGCTTGCAGCTGACTGCACGGACAGAAAAAGGTGCCGCATCGCCAGCGAATGTCGGAACTTGCGTGGACAGGCCTGTGTGAGAGCTGAGCTGCGGATCAGAGAAATACCAGCTGACTTCGAGGTGCAAGAAGGCGAGCAAAGTGAAGGTGAATAACATGGGGCAGCGTTGGCAACTCACGCCAGAGCAAGCAAATGCAGTGCGATCATGGTTGCAGAGCTTTGGCAAGACTGGCAAGCATATGGCAGAAGCGCGAGAGTTGTTTTGGCAGCGTGCTGCTTGTGTAAGGCAAGGCTAGTGTTGCAAACGAGGTGTTGCTTGGCGAAATTGATGTGCTTTGGTCGGCTCGGGGCTTGAGAGCGATGGCGGATGATCTACAAATGAGCTTGCCAGGACTGATCCAAGTGCATAGGTTGGCGCCATGGCTTTTGTTCGGATCGAGCGACTGTTGTTGAAGAGAAAAGCACGCAAGTGCGTTTGTCTCTCTTTTTTTTTTTAAATTGAGCCGAGCTCTTTGTTGGTTTCGTGGCCTGCAGAAGAGATGAGCAGCGTCATACGACAGAGCGAGGCGCGCGCTGCGTGGGTCTTGCGCAGAGAAGTAGTGTGGCTCAATTTTGTCGGCGTGGGCGGAGAGCTTGTGCAGGCAGCGCTGTTGTGGCAAAGAAAGAGCGACACAAATTCAAAAAGAAAATGATGTGTGACTTTGTGGCACCAGACCGAGCGAGCGAGGAACGAGAGAGGCAGCGCAGAGGCAGCAAAAGGCAGCGCAGGTCTAGTGCAAGAGCTGAGTGTGGTTGCTTTCGCGGTCGGTGACCATGTGCAGCAGTGAAGGATAGTTGAAGTTAGCAAAACAAGGCGAGCAAATAAAGAGAGAAAATGTGAGAGAGTGTATGTGGCAAAGTTTGGCAACTGCAAGACCATGAAAAAGTACGCGCATGGCAGGGCGAGGCGGCGCAGAGTAGAAGCCAGTACTGAGGCAAGCAGTGAGCTCATCGGCACAGTCATCGTCTCTCTAGTGGATGCGAAAAGAGGCTGCTTGTTGAGGCAAAAAAGAAGAAGACGAGCTGGTCGGGCTTGTCCGCCGCCGCTCTCGATGAAAATGCTGTAGATCGTCCGCGCACGCTCCTGTGTAGGCTCTGGCAAGATTTCGTGGTATCATGAAAGCATTTTCGCATGGATCAAGGGCCTTGACGGTGGTTTTTATGGCGTTTGTTCACGAGAAGATATGGTGCATACAGGTGCTTGAAACGGCTATGCAAGCTGCAGACCCGGCGAGACGAGCTCGCTGAGCTGACTGGCACATTTTCACGCTGGCCAATATATTTGTTCGTTTGCAAGATGGCTGACGCATGTTGCAGCGTGTCGTTGGCGAGGAAGAGAGCCTAGAGTGCGTGGTATGTGCCAAGTATTGGCTTGCAGACTGACTGCACGGATAGAAAATGGCGCCGCATGCCCAGCGAAGGGGTTGGTTTGCGCGGGCAAGCCTATTTGAAAAAGCTGGGCTGGGGACCAGCGGAATTTCAGCTGCGCTCGAGGTGCAAGAAGGCGAGCAAGATAAAGGTGAAGAATATGGGGCAGCGTTGACAACGCACGTCAGAGCACGCAAATGCAGTGCGATCATGGTCGCAGAGCTTGTGAAAGGCTAGCAAGCATGTGATAGAACCGCGAGAGCGGTATCGGCAGCGTGCTGCTCGTGTAAGTCAAGGCTAGCGTTGCGAACGAGGTGTTGCTTGGCCATGCAGATGTGCTATGGCCTGTGTTGCGCACCAAGCTCTTCCCGTGGTGGGGGCGCCGCGCGGTCATGACCCCCGGCGTAACCTACCTGCGCGTCGCCAAATGTCTCGTCAACTTCGAACAACAACGTTGTTGGGTCGAGCGCTCCGCGTTCGGCCGCTTTTTTTGTTTTTATCTTTTAGTTGGTATATTAGGGGCATGTTGCCCGGGGCTGCCGGGCCAACGTTATGGTCAGAAAGGCAAACCCTATCCCTTGTCTTGGGTTGCCTCGATCGGGTGGTCCTCGATCCCAATCTGCTTGTATAAATCTTGTTGAACCAGGCAAACTCAAGCCTGTAACAATGTAGCAAGTATCCTATGTGTGTACTGTCGGTACAGTGTGCTACACCTGCTCGGGGCTTGAGAGGGGTGGCGGATGATCTGCAAATGAGCTTGCAAAGGCTGATCTAACTGTGTAGGTTGGCTCCATGGCTTTTGTTTGGATCAAGCGGCTTTTGTTGTTGAGAAAAGCATGCTAGTGCGGTTGTCTCGTTCTTTTTTATTATTGGAGCCGAGCTCTTTGTTGGTTTCGTTGCCTGCAGAAGAGATGAGCAGCGCCATACGACAGAGCGAGGCGCGCGCTGCGTAGGTATTGAGCAGAGAAGTGGTGTGGCTCAATTTTGTCGGCGTGGGCGGAGAGCTCGTGCAGGCAGCGCTGTTGTGAAAGAAAGATCAACACAAATTCAAGAAGAAAATGATGTGTGACTTTGTGGCACCAGACCGAGCGAGCGATAGATGGCAGAGGTGAAACAAAGGCAGCGATAGGCAGCGCAGATCTAGCGCAAGAGCTGAGTGTGGTTGGTATCGCTGTCGACGACCACGTACGGCAGTGAAGGATGGTTAAAGTCAACAAAAACGAGGCGAACAAATAAGGAGAGAACATGGGAGCGAGTGTATATGGCAAGCCTTGGCTGCGGCGCGAGTGAGCAAAAGATACGCGCATGGCAGGGTGAGATGGAGCAAGATAGGAGATAGTGCTGAGGCAGGCGCCAAGCTCGTCGTCACAGTCATCGTCTCTGCAGTGGATGCGAAAAGCTGCCTTGTTGAAAGCCAGAAAGGAAGGCAAGCTGGCCGGGCTTGTCCGCCGCCGCTCTCGATGAAAATGCTGTAGATCGTCCGCGCGCGCTGTGTGCAGGCTCTAGCAAGATATTGTGGCGCCATGTGAGCACTTCCACATGGATCGAGGGTTCAGCGGTGGTCTGTGAGGCGACTGTGCGCGAGAAGATATGTTGCATACAGGCGCTTGAAGCGGCTCTGCAAGCCCCAGACACGACAAGACAAGCTCGCTGAGCTGACTGGCATGTATGGGTGCTGATCAGCACATGTGTTCGTTTGCAAAATGATTGTCGCATGTTGCAGGCGTGCTTGGCGAGAAAGAGAGCCTGGAGTGCGTGGTATGTGCTAGGTATTGGCTTGCAGACTGACTGCACGGATAGAAAAAGGCATTGCATGACCAGCGAACAGACAAACTTGCGTGAGCAAGCTTGTTTGAGGAATAGGCTTTGAGTCATTAGAAAATGTGCTGCGTTCGAGATACAAGAAAGGCGAGCAAGGTAAAAGTGAAGAATATGGGGCAGCGTTGGCAACGTACGTCAGAGCACGCAAATGAAGCACAATCCTGATTGCAGAGCTTGTGAAAGACTGGCAGGCATGTGGCAGATCCGTGAGAGCAGTTCTGGCAGCGTGCTGCTTGTGTAAGTCAAGGCAAGCGTCGCGAACGAGGTGTTGCTTGGTCATGCAGATGTGCTTTGGTCCGCTCGCGGCTTGAGAGGGATGGCGGATGAACTGCAAATGAGCTTGAAAAGGCTGATCCAAGTGCATAGGTTGGCTTTATGGCTTTTGATTGGATGGAGCGACTTTTGTTGAAGAGTAAAGCATGCTAGTGCGTTTGTCTCTTGCATTTTTGTTATTAAAGCTGAGCTCTTTGTTGTGTTTCGCTGCCTGCAGACGAGATGAGCAGCGTCATAAGACAGAGCGAGGCGCACGATGCATGAGTCTTTCGCAGAGAAGTCGCGGGGCTCGATTTTGTTAGTATAGGCGGAGAGCTCGTGCAGGCAGCGCTATTGTGAAAGAAAGAACGATTCAAATACAAGAAGAAAATGAGGCGTGGCTTTGTGGCCCGAGATCGAGCGAGCGAGAGATGGCAGAGGCGGAAAAAGGGCAGGAGTAGGCAGCGCAGGTCTAGTGCAAGAGCTGAGCGTGACTGCTTGTGCTGTCGATAGTCACGTGCGGCAGTGAAGAATGACTAAACTTGACCAAAAAAGACGGAATACTAAAGAGAGAATAAGGGAGTGAGTGTTTATGGCAAGCTTTGGCTGCAGCGCGAGTGAGCAAAAGGTACGCGCATGGCAGAGTGAGATGGTGCAAGGTAAGTGCTGGGGGCGAGGGAAGTGCTGAGCTCGTCGGCACAGTCATCGTCTCGGCAGTGGATGCGGAAAGCTGCCTTGTCGAGAGGCAACTGTTGAGGAAATGGACTGTAAGATGGATTCTGTTCAACGCTGATTGGCTACGGATGTTTCGGGTCTGCTCGTGACGGGACCGCTTTGCCTCGGCGCCAGGTCCGAGACTTGGATAAGTGATGTGCAGAGGAGCTGGTGAGGAGCACGGGGCTTTGTCACACTTTTCGGCTAGGAGATGTTCACTGCCGTGACTTTGTAGTCTGCCCTCACCAAGTACACTGACCGCTGCAAGGGGTTTATATGAGACTGTTCATGGGCGAAAGGTTGACGTCATCTTGTCCATGCCGTCCTTGCCGTGGTGGCGTCATTATCTATTCTCGATAGCCAACAAAGAAGGCAAGCTGGGTGGGCTTGCTCGTCGCAGAACTCGTTGCAAAGGCTGCAAATCGTCCGCGTACGTTGTGAGGAGGCTCGCGTAAGATGTTGTGGCGTCATGCGTGCGATTTCGCATGAATCAAGGGTTCAGCGGTGGGTCTGTGAGGCGTCTGTGCGCGAGAAGATAAGATATGTATGGGCTGTTGATGATGGTACGCAAGCTGCAGACCTGACGAGACAAGCTCGCTGAGCTGATTAGCATGAATGGGTGTTGGTGAATATATTTGTTCGTTTGGAAGATGATTGACGCATGTTGCAGGTGTCGTTGGCGAGGAAGAGAGCCCAGAGTGCGTGCTATATGCAAAGTGTTGGCTTGAAGACTGGTCTCACGGATAGAAAAAGGTGCTGCGTCGTCAGCGAATCATCATGCTTGCGTGCGCAAGCTTGTCTGAGAGATAGGTCTCGAGTCATCAGAAAATGTGCTGCGTTCGAGGTGCAAGAAGGCGAGCAAGGTAAAAGTGAACAATATAGGGGCAGCGTTGGCAACGCACGCGAGAGCACGCAAATGCAGCGCGATCCTGGTCGCAGAGCTTGGGGAGGCTGGCAGGCATGTGGCAGATCCGCGAGAGTAGTTTTATCAGCGTGCTGCTTGTGCAAGTCAAGGCAAGCGTTGCGAGCGAGGCGTTGCTTCGCGGCGTGGTGTGCTATGGGCTGCTCGGGACTTGAGAGGGATGGCGGATGATCTGCAAATGAGCTTGCAAAGGTTGATCCAAGTGTATAGGTTGGCTCCATGGTTTTGGATTGGCTCGAACGATTGTTGTTGAAGAGAAAAGCACGCTAGTGCGTTTGTTTCCTGCTTTTTTGTTATTTGAGCTGAGCTCTTTGTTGGTTTCGCTGCCTGCAGAAGAAGTGAGCAGCGTCGTGAGACAGAGCGAGGCGCGCGCTGCGTAGGTCTTGCGCAGAGAGGCGGCATGGCTAGATTTCGTCGGCGTGGGCAGCGAACTCGTGCAGGCAGGGCTGTTGTGAAAGAAAGAACGACACAAATACAAGAAGAAAATGAGGTGTGGCTTTGTGGCAGGAGATCGAGCAAGCGAGAGATGACAGAGGCGAAACAAAGGAAGCCAGAGGCAGCGTAGGTCGATTGCAAGAGCTGAGCGTGGTTGATTTTGCTGTCGACGACCACTTGCGGCAGTGAAGAATGGCTAGAATTGATCAACATGACGCGAGCTAACAAGAGAGAAAATGTAGATGGCAAGCTTTTGACTGCGGCGCGAGTGAGCAAAAGGTACGCGCATGGCAGGGCGAGATGGTGCCAAGGTAGGAGCTGGGTGTGAGGGAAGTGCTGAGCTCGTCGGCACAGTCACGGTCTCTGCAGTGGATGCGGAAAGCTGCCTTGCTGAGAGCCAAAACAGAAGGCAGGCTGACGGGGCTTGCGAACGGCAAACAGTATGGTGACGGAATCTTTCGCGAGCGAGCAGCCGGCTGCGCAAGAGCTATTCATGAGCGATGACCAGCAAGACAGGGCGGTCTGTGCGTGTGGCGCGTCGTGTGTCGGCTTGGCGCAGATCGACTTGGTTCTTGTACTGCAACAAGGGCAACAAGAAGCTTGACTTGTGAAAGCCTCGCACGGCTCTATGGTGTTGGTTGCGGTGCAGCAAAAAAATGTCAGACGCTGGTGTCATACTTGTTGCAGCCGCGTGAGGGTGCGCTGATGGTGTCGCGTCGCTCGCTGAACCTGCAGTCTGACCGATAGTTGAGCTGAAAATGAACAAAATGGGCTGTGTTAGATGCACTTCTTGCTGCACAGCGATGAGAGGAGCGAAGCTTGGGCACTCAAAAATTCCAAAGTAGATCAACAGGACGGACTTGACGTTTGAGTGCCCAAATGAGGTCCCCGCAATCAAGTGCCAGGGCGGTGCAAGGGCGGTGAGCAAGGGGACGTACATGGTCGAATACATTCGAGCAAGCTGGGCCAAGTCAATTTTCGCAAAGATTTTTTTGACGATGAGAGCAAATTCAAGTGTTCATTGAGGGCACTGATTTGTGTACAGTGAGCCCCACAGTGCCGCATGCAAAGCTCGTCAAGCTAATCACTTTGTCAGCTCGGTTTGCCGTTGATTCGCAAGCTTGTCTCTCGGCTACCAATTTTTTTCGAGCATGAAAGAAAGAGGCCTATTCAAAATTTTTGGGCCTATTTCGAGTCCAACGGTCTGGGACTGCGTTTCGCAAGAGGCGCGGCAACGGATCGTTTTGGTCTCTTCATTTTCTTCGGGGTTGCGTGCGAACTCTGGCTGGCGGAAGTGCTTCTGTGATGGAGGCGCGGAGCGGGCAGGAAGAAGCGCGCTAAGATTTGTTTTTAGTTGA
>BGKB01000107.1:0-173192 GCA_003116975.1 Aurantiochytrium sp. KH105
CGCTGGTGAGCGAGCGTCTGCCTGAGGATGTCAAGGCAGACGAGACGACCATGGAGGTGCGTCAGATCCGCTGGAGTGAGCGAAGAGATGGTTCCAAGGTGGGTTCTGTCGTCGTGGACATGGCATCGCCGGAGCTTGCGCACAAGGTGTTCGAGGCGCTTTCATGCGTGCAGACGGGTTGCGGTGGTTTTGACAACTCGCCGCCCAGTTGCGCGGCAGGTTGGCCTGATCGGCAAGGCATGCCTCGCAAGCTGGTGCGCGCGCCTTCTGCGCCCGAGGAGTTTCTCACTTGCGAGGTGATTAGCTACTTTCCGATGAACCTTCAGTACACGCGCACCATGCGCATTCGTACGAGCGTGCTCGGACGGCTCATGGGACCTTCGGGCCGGATTGTCCTTATGATCCAGCAGGTCTGTGGCGCGCGTATTGTCATTACCAGACAACCTGACAAGAATTGCGAAGACCCTCGCTACCGCACGGCTGCTCAGATTCAGGTGGCTGCCGACGCGCAGTCCAAGCTGGAGCAGGCTATTCAGATGGTCCACAGCGCTCTCAAGAATGAGCTTACCGTGCAGAAGAAGCCTCAGGCCTATTGATTCATCCCCCATTTTTTCTTTTTTCTCACTTTTGTCGCAAGAAACATCAAGAAGTCCGCAGCAGAGTCATTACTTCGCCGTTCCACCAATCAATCAGCTTGGCCGTCCGTCATCGGCGACCTTTTTTCACCATCTCATTACGGTGGTTGGCTCGAACTTTTTGACTTCCTTGATGGCCAGCTGTCCACCCTTTGCTATCCATCCATCCATCCATCCATCCATCCACCAACCATCCATCCATTCATTCCCATCGTCCCTCCAGGTCAGTCAAGCCGGGAGGGAGGGGAGGCTTTCTGGCTCTCTCCCCTCCGTCTCGACTCCGCAGTCGCCAACCATCCACGTGCTGCCACGCGCCCGGTGTCCCCCGGAGCGCCGCCTCCACTCATCAATGGAGCTTTTGCGTTGTGCCCGGGCTTGACTTCTCTCACCTCACCTTTTTACGAGCCGCCGAGGGCTCGGACGCTTCGGAGTCGCTCTCTGGTTGCTGTTGGTCGTTCTCGTTTCGATTGCAGCTGCCACATCACCGGCGATGATGTCATGATTCTTGACAATGAAATCAGTGGCGAGAAGCTGTATAGCGGCTAGCGCAGCAACGACGAAGGCTAAAGCTCCTAGAAGGCGGGACCGAGGTGCTGCGCAGCTGCGCTGCCCTGCAGGCGCTGCACATCTTCCGACTCGACTCGACTCGACTCGACTCGACTCGACTCGACTCGATCGCCCCCGGCAGCCCTCGCCCACGCCGGCCGGCTGCGGCGTGCGAGCTCGTGGCCTCGCTGTCGAGCCCGTCGCCTCGCGTCGTGGCCTTTCCTTTCACGGCGAGAATCTTTCTGCAGATCCCCGGGGCCCCCGGCCGCAGCCGTTGCTTGAGCATCCGCATCGCATCGCATCGCAACGCATCGCATCGCATTGCACTGCGTAGCGCATCATCGCGCATCATCGCGCATCATCGCTTGGCTTGGCGTCGCTCGTGTCGGCGGCATCGCAATGTATCACGTCTCCTCCACCTCCGCGCGAGCGAGCGTTGTCGCGTCCTGCAGCCCTGGCTGAGACTCGCTCGAGCCGACACCGCCTGCACGGGCCCCCCTCTGCACCTGCAGCGCGGCCCCTGCCTCCCGAAGCTCGGGGTGGAGTGCGGCCTTGCGCGACCGCCGTGCCGTCCGCGACGTCCTTGGCGTCCTCCTCCTCGCCGCGCTCCATGCCGCGCTCCATGCCGCTCTGCTCCGCGTCCTTGGCGCCGGCGCTGCCGCCGTTCAAATCCTTGCATTCAAACCCATCCTCGGACTCGGATTCAAACGCCCCGGATTTCAAATCCATCCAAGGATTTCAAAAATTTCTACCTTTTCTTCGCATTTCAAATCTTTCGCCTCGCCTTCCTCGCCTCTGCTCTCTGCTCGCCGCCGCGACACGGCGCCGGTGCCAGTGGTGTGGAGTGCGGCGGAGCGCTGGAGCGGCCGCAGCCAGTCGCCAGCCTCCGTGGCGGCCACTCTTTGTTTCTTTCTCTGCACTGCACTGCACTGCCGGCGAAAAAGTGAGTCCCTGCTTGCCTGCCTGCCAGCCACCGACTGACAGTGACTTATACCTACAAACTTCTCTTTCCAAAACCTTGCCTGCAGTTGGCCCAGGCTGTTTGCTTGATATTTCGATTCAAACCGCCACTGCAATAAAAAATCCGAAAAAAAGAAGATGAAGAAGGGCTTTCCTCCTGCTTGTTGCTGTTGAAGTTTGGGTGGATATTTTTTTTTCCCGGTTTCCTTTTCTTTTCATCTGCTCTCCCCCTCTCTGCCTCCACTGCGCCGCGGGCGAGAGAGAGAGAGCAGAGCAGACTCCGAACCCCGTCTGCCTCGCGCGCAGACCGACAGGTACGTGCGACCCGCGCCCGCGCGCCCGCGGCCGCAGCGCGGCGGCCCTCGCCTCGCGCGCCCGCGCGCCCCTTCCCCACGCCCGCGTCCCCTCGCCACGCGCCCGCCGCCGCCGCGCCCGCCGGCGGGGAGATCGACTGGGCGCGAAATAGACGATCGGGCGCCGACGCTGCGCCTCGCTCGCCGTCCGCTCCATGGATACGGGTACTCTCTCGCTCGCTCGCGTGCGCTCCCGCGCGCGGAGGGAGAAGAGGGGGGCGGCGCAGGCAGCGTCGTCGTCGCCGCCGCGCATGGCGCCGCACTCGAGGACGAGTGAATAAATGGAATGAAGCAAAGGGGAAAAGAGAAAAGGATGGAGGACTGACGACCACGCATTTTGCTTGCTTGCTTATTTATCTCGACGTAGCCAGCGAAGCCGAGCTTTCGCCTCGCCTCGCCTCACCACCAACCCGTCAAACCCGTCTCGAGAGAACCGGCACAATGACCGGCTCCGTCGATGTGGGCACCTCGGTGCTCATCCTCGCCTCCGGCGTGGTGGGCATGATCTTTGCCTACATTCAGTTCCGCATGGTTGCCGCCGTCAAGCTCGATGAGTCGAGCTCGTCCGACAACTCGTTCCGCCTGCTCGCTGACGGTGATGCCTCGGCCCGCATGCTCGAGATCTACAACGCCATCCGCGAGGGTGCCGATAGCTTCCTCTTTGCCGAGTACAAGATCTGCCTCATCTTCGTCGTGCTCTTCGGCTCGGTCGTTCTCGTCCTCACCTCGTACGTGGGCGACCACTGGGCCTGGGAGCAGGGCGCCCTCACCGCCCTCGCCTTCGTCGTTGGCTCCCTGACCTCCATTGTCAGCGGATACCTCGGCATGAAGGTCGCCGTCTTCAGCAACGCCCGCACCACCGTCATGGCCATGGACCCCGCCAACCCGTGGACCGGCTCGTTCAACACTGCCTTCCGCGCCGGTGGCGTCATGGGCTTTGCCCTCTGCGGCCTCGGCCTCGTTGTGCTCTACGCGCTCTGCATGGCCTACAACAAGGTCTACCACTTTGACGACGAGAAGCAGTTCAAGGCCCTCTTTGAGTGCGTCGCCGGCTTTGGTCTCGGTGGCAGCTCCATTGCCCTCTTTGGCCGCGTCGGTGGTGGTATCTACACCAAGGCCGCCGATGTTGGTGCCGATCTTGCCGGCAAGGTCGTGAGCGGCATCCCCGAGGACGACCCGCGCAACCCCGCCACCATTGCGGACAACGTTGGCGATAACGTCGGTGATGTCGCCGGTATGGGCTCTGATCTCTTTGGATCCTTCGCCGAGGCCTCGTGCGCCGCCCTCATTGTCGCCTCCTCCTCGGCTGGCCTCCGCGAGGCTGGCTGGAGCGCCGTCATGTTCCCCGTTATGATCTCCGCCATCGGTCTCCTCATGTGCATCCTCACCTCGTTCGTCGCCACCAACTTTGCTCCCGTCAAGCAGGAGTCCGATGTCGAGAAGGTGCTCAAGGTCCAGATTGGCGTCTCCACGCTCCTCACCACCATTGCCGTCCTCCCCGTCGCCTTTGTCGCGCTCCCCTCCTCGTTCCACATTGACAACGTTGCCGGCGGCGTCATCAGCGGCACCCCAATCATGGCCTGCGCCTGCATCTGGTCTGGTCTCTGGGCCGGCTGCCTCATTGGCTTCATCACCGAGTTCTACACCAGCCACTCGTACGAGCCCACCCGCGAGGTCGCCCAGTCGTGCGAGACTGGTGCCGCCACCAACATCATCTACGGTCTCGCCCTCGGCTACAAGAGCGCCATCATCCCGGTCTTCCTTCTCGCCGCCGTCGTGTACTTTTCCTTTACGCTCCTCGACATGTTCGGCGTCGCCCTCGCTGCCCTCGGTATGCTCGGCACGCTCGCCACTGGCCTCACCATTGACGTCTACGGCCCCATTTGCGATAACGCTGGTGGCATCGCCGAGATGACCGGCCTCCCCGAGGAGGTCCGCGACGTGACTGATGCCCTCGACGCTGCCGGCAACACCACCGCCGCCATCGGCAAGGGCTTTGCCATCGGAAGCGCCTGCCTCGTCGGTCTTGCCCTCTTTGGTGCCTTCACCAAGCGTGCTGGCCTCGAGCAAAAGGACGTCTCCATCCTTTCCCCCGTCATTTTTGCTGCCCTCCTCGTCGGTGCCCTCATCCCCTACTGGTTCACGGCCATGACCATGAAGTCCGTCGGTGTCGCCGCCAACGAGATGGTCAAGGAGGTCAAGCGCCAGTTCGACACCATCCCGGGTCTCCTCACCGGCGAGCCCGGCCACAGCCCCCCCGACCATGCCCGCTGCATTGAGATCTCTACCAACGCCTCGCTCCGCGAGATGATCCTCCCGGGTGTCCTCGTCATGAGCACCCCGCTCATCACCGGTATCCTCTTTGGCACCTCGGCTGTCGCTGGTCTCCTTGCGGGCTCCATCTCCTCGGCTGTGCAGATGGCCATCTCGGCCTCCAACACTGGTGGTGCCTGGGATAACGCCAAGAAGTACGTCGAGAAGGGCTGCGTCTACGTTGATGGCGTCCAGATGGGCAAGAACTCGGAGGTGCACAAGGCCGCCGTCGTTGGCGACACTGTCGGTGACCCGCTCAAGGACACCTCGGGTCCGGCGCTCAACATTGTCATGAAGCTCATGGCCATTCTCAGTGTCGTCTTTGCCGACTTCTTCACGGTCGTCAACAACGGCCACGGCCTCATCAACTGGCACCAGAGCAGCTAAACCTGAGGGCGCGCGACTCGATTGCCCGCCTCTGCGCCACGCGCTCTTTCTACGCCCCGCAACATGGGTGCTTGCTTTCAGATAGAAAAACACCAATGACAGAAGAGTTATTTTTCCTCACCATTTACTTACCGCTTGGCCTACTACGTACCACGTTTACTTTCCTCCTTTTCCTTATTGTCTCAATCACACAGGGTTGATTGCATCTGGCGTGTCTTGCTTCTTTTGGTCGTAGTGTCCTCCTCGAGAATAACCTCCAGGGTAAAGTCATCTCTGGCAAGGATATCATCGACAGGGCTGCCAAAGAAGGCACCGCCTTGCGCGTGCGACCAAAAGGTTCCCGAGGAAAACGAGTCGAGCCCTCCAGACGAGTACATGGTAGTGCGACTTACGAAATGCTAACACAGCAAGTAACGATGAGGTGGAGTCGATGGTTGGAGGGATGAAGTGTCGAAATGAGGAATGGAGAAACACGGCAATGATTGACCCTTTTCCTTCTTACTTGTGAACAACAAGAGACAGGGGAGAGCACAGCACGATCATCTTGTAAATGAAAATCAATTTTGCTATTATCGCTCAGCGGCCGCGGCGAGAGGAGGCCGGCAAAGACGCAAAAAGACAGCTCCTGCAGCAACCTGAGAAATGGTGTTGGCGCGGTCAACATCGTGGCCACCCTCCACGAGCCCCCACGCAGTGAGCTGGTGCTCTTCCTCGACGCGAGACGCCTTGATTGCGGTCTTGACGTCAATCTTGCCGTGGTGGAGAGCCAGAGGAATAATGAGCGACTTGCAGCCAGACGTCAGGTTCTCGATTCCCGTCAGCGTCCATGGATCGAGGTTCTGGAGATAATCCTCGACCGCCTTGGTCGTGGCCTCGGGGTGCGGTGGGATGCGCAAGTGCTCGCAAACATTGACGGGGCCAAAGCGCTCGCCCATCCACTCTACAAGAGGCGACCACAAATCTTCCTGCATATCGACCAAGTTCGCCTCCGTTTCGTCCGGGTGACCGGGAAAGAGCACAGTGTCCGTGCTGAGAAAGCGGAGCAGCTCCTCGACCACAATGGGTCTGCGCATCTCCGTCGTGTCGATCGCCGTGCAAGCCATTGTCATGAGCGGCATTGACGATGGCTGGATCTCCTCCTTTTGCAAATGCCACTCGTTGGCGACGCCGTGCGCGAGGGCTTCGGTTGGGAGTTCCACGAGCTGCCGGTACGGCGTACGAAGCTTGCGGCCATCGAGCTCTACATAATACTTGTCCGGCTCGTCAGCGCCCTGCACGGCTTCTGCGCGCTTGTAAAACCGCTTTCTACCCTTGTACGAAACGCCGCTGCTGGCCTTGGCTGCCGCTGCGCTCGCCTCGCCGCTCAGAGCGCGCAGGGTCGCGGGCTTTGTCGCGAGACCTGCCAGTCGCCGACCGCCAAGCGTCGTCGTCATGGCGAGCATCTTTGCAAGCTAGCAAAGCTAATCTGTCGAGTTGTCGCTGCCTCAACGCAGCGCGCGCTCTGGCGAGTCTGACTCCGCGTCGGCCCGGCTAGGTCAGGCTACCGACGCTCTTGCTTCACGGCCCTTGCGCGCGCGGAGAAGCGAGGCTTCTCTCTCTCACCAGGCGAATGACCGAGTGATTGATCTCTGCCACTCCAAGTCGCGCCCCAAGCAAGCAAGTCTCGCTTGCAAGCAAACAGCAAGTCGAGGCAAGCCAAGCCAAGTCGAGCAAGCGCAAGCGCCGCAGCGACTCTCTCTCCGGGGCGGGCTCGCTCGGAGACCTTGCGTGGGGTTGGACCGGCGCGGACGCACTTGCGCTCTGCTCGTGCCTCCCTCGAGGTCGTCGCCACACACGCTCTTGGCATGCCGGGAAGAGCCCTGACTTCGAGCTCGACCTCGACCTCGTCTTCGGGCTCGACCTTGACCTCGAACTCGTTGCCAAACTCGAGCTCGACCGCGGAGGATCACAGATCTGGGCGTGGAGCACCTGGCGATGCTCTTCAACGTCTTAATACGCTCGTTGCGAGCGCCGAAGCAGAGGCAGAGCTCCTCGCAAAGGTTTGTGCGCAGTATGAGGCCGCCGTTGAGGCGCGGGCAGCGCCTGCCCGTGTGAAGCGTCGCGAGGAAGTTCTGCAGGTACGCGCGCAACAGAGGGCGGAGGAGGCCGAGGCTGAACGGCTGTTGCAAGAGGCTGAAGCTTTGCGGTCCGGCCAGGAAACAAAGCCGACTCGCCATCGTCGACCACGTCCCATCTCATCGCCAACACCACGAGCGCCATCACCATCGCCAAAGTTGTCGAGCTCTCAAAATCGTGTGCCGTCGACAACACCGAAATCAGTAGCGAATGCAAAGCCCAACGCAAGAGCGACAAAGGCAAAGCCCAATGCAGGAACGAATGGCCGCGAACGTCCTCGAAGACCGCGGCCTCAGGCGCCAGGACTTTCCAAGGCAAAGGTTACCGCGAATCACAAGTTAGAGGTGCTGCCCGTGCCCGAGCCCTTCGACCAGACGTTTGAGCCGGTGGAACGCCCGCCAGACTATGGCAAGTTGCGCAAAGAGCTCGCGAGCGAACGACAGCGTTTGCAGCGCGCCCGACGTCTGTTCATGCAGCGCGCAGCTCCTCAGGTGCTGTGCGAAAAGGATGGCCTCTATCGTATCGCGCCACGATTTGGTGGGAGCGACGAGATAGCTCGCGATCAAGAAGCAGAACTTGTGCGCGCTGAGGCCAAGGTGCTCGTTCACAAGCTGCGAGAGCTCCGGGGCCAGAGCGAGGTCATGAGAATGCCAGAGGATGTGCCCGCGCAACAAAGCATCGAAATGATCTTTCCCATGTGGCTGCAGTTCAATTTAGTGCTTGAACGCTGCGAGGCGCTTAAGGCGCGCGCCGACCGCTTGGCGCGTCTGGAGACGGAGCCTGCTCTCTCTGAAGTTGATGTACATCTCATGCACTTTGAAGACGAGCTTTTAGCCATGGGAAAACGCGCCTTCAAGCTCAAGCAAGGCCAGCCGGCAAAGCAAGTGCACGAGCTGGTCGTGAAACCTTTGCGAAGTGATTTGGAACGGCTTGCGACGCGCGAGGTCTTACAAGTCTTGCGCGAAGCGGCAAGCTCTCCCGTGCTCACGCGTGACCTGCGCGAGTTTGCGCAGTTTTATCGAATGGCTTGGCGTTTCGCAGCGGCGCCGGATCAGGACGCCCGTGTGTCATTTATCATGGAACACTGAGAGTGAGGCAATTGTCCCTCGCATCCGACACCGCGAACTACATTTTATTTGTTTTTTAAACTTTTAAGCATCCACAGAGCTCTGCCAAGTCCTTTTCACCTCCAAATATTCGTTTCTCCGCCGGCACTCGCTGGTTAGGTCATCAGCGACTTAGGTCATCAGGTGGGAAACAACGAAACGTAAACTTATGAACTTAAGATTGGAAAAAAAAAAAAAGAAAAAAAAAAAAAAGAAGAAAGGAGACAAGGGCATCGATCGACTTTTACTCAGAAAAGACTTTCAAACGCGTCCAATTCCTTTTCGAAATCAGCTTCTTCAGACGACAAACGTGAAGTCTCCAGATCAATGATAAACACGCGGTCCGAACTTTCGGGCGCGACAAAGTTGCGTAGAGCAACGTCTCCATGTAAATAGCCCGAAGAGTGGAGTTTCTTTAACGACTCGCGCGCGTGAGGTTTAAGCGCCAGACGGCGTTTCGTGTCGACGTGATCTAAACGCGCACCAAGATCGATGGTTGCAACAACCTGCCAAGCGTTTGTGACGGCACCAACAAAACCACCATACACAAGAGGCGCAATCGCAACGCCCTGAAGCGCACGAAGCGAGTTGTATATGGCAATCTCCGTTGTCAGCGTGTGCTGCTGCGAATCGTCATCCTCAGAGTCAGTGTCCTCATCGCGAGCAACGAGCGTTTTGATCATGATGGAGACCCCGTTAGGAAATCGTAGACGCTTCACCGACTTGAGCGTCGACTCAGCTACGCTCTCATACGCATCGCTCCATGGCAGTGGCAGAAGACTCCCAAATTCCGAAGCGGAGAGTGGTAAATACGATGACAAATCAGCCCGCTGGTCTTCTTTGTCACCTGGCGCACGTCTCTTCCTTGACGCGCCGCGCTGCCTCAGCTGGAACTGGGCGTGGAGGTTTTCTTTTACCCAGTCGCGCGACCCGTCTGACCTCGAAAGCCACCAAGCGCGACCCGTTTGGCTCTGCAAGTCAACTGACTCGGAGTCAACGAACTTGGACCACCTACTGGCGGCGACCTCACCGAGCCCAGTGCTAAAGTCAGACGGAAACAAGCCTGTACTGTCACTCTCGTGCATCGCCATGAGCAGCATCTGCGTGTAGGCCATGTTCACACTGAAAAGGCCACTGTCCACGCAGGCAAATGCATCCGTGATCTCAAGCACTTGTGACTCTGCACCATTTGGACGGCGCAGGAACCACGTAAACTCGGTTGTGCTCAGCACGCCATATTTCAGGCCCATCACGACCATATAGTCGTAAAGTTGGGCGACTGGATTCTTAATGCAGTCTCCGGCGCTGTCATAATAGGCGAGAATATTACCACGATCGTGGCCAGACGGGACCGATTCAGGTCTCAAGGGGAAAGAGTGCGAAGCCTTGTGCACATGCACCAGCACAGGACGCTCATCGGCGTCCCACACGAGTTTCGGGCGCGAGTTCAAAACGGTGCGCTCTCCTACCTCCGTGCGCACCTTGTCTCCAGGATAGTACTCCTGAAATACCTTGTGCTCGATACTAGAAATGCAATTTACAAAATTGTAAAAGCACGTAGCTTCCCTCGCCTCGGCAAGAAACTTCTCCCGAGCAGTGATTGCTCGGAGTGGCATGTAACAAAAATTAAAGTTCTCGACGCAGAGATCCACGCTGAAGTCATCGCGGGCCCATAAAGATGGCGTCGCCTGGAGGAGCCACGTCCGCGAGTATTTCTTCTGTGAAGAGGAGGCAATACCACTCTGCGGCGCAATACATTCTTTGAAAAGAGGCCGCTGCAACGATGCAACGACAGTGAGACCTTCATCACCAGTTTTGATTTGCTCTGTAATGGAGTCGAGGATCTCAGTTTTCTCCTCTTGCGTCAAGTCATTGTCCTCATAAATCCGTCGCAGTCCATGCTCTGCGGCACGACATAATTCAGTCCTGTAAGATTCTTGGGCCGCTAATCGCTGTTCATAGTAATTTCTAACGCCATAATATAGATACTCACGGACACGCAGCGCCATTCTTTTACTCATATCCTGATGATTGCGAAGAGTCATTTGTACGCAGCACCTCGTCGTAGCCTAGGCTTTCGAGACCTTGCTCAGTGAGTTGCACTAGTTCTTCTTTGTGAGTGTCCCAGTATTTCTCGTCTCTGCGCTGGTACGCGGGGTCACGTTGAGGATGAGATCTGGGTAAGTATTTTTCAGTAGTGGCGCGCCGCCTGCTGCCCGCGCTGCTCGCGCTTGTACCTCTGCTCCTCTCGTTCGCCGAAGACGCGGTCGGGCCTTTGGAGGTTTCCTGCGATGACAGCCTTTTGCTTCGTCGCAGCTGAGACATCGTCTTCTCACAGAGGTCACCACCACCGTCGCCGCCCCCGACGCGGTCACCGCCCCGGTCTCGGCACCGGCCACCGCCCCGGTCTCCGACACCGGCACCGTCGCAGGATTGGCGTCCAGTCGTCGGTCTGGTTTGGTCTAGTTTGCGTGATTTGTTTCGTTCTCCACTTCTTCTGCACAAAGACCTTGGAGAACATTTGAGCAGAAGCCGCCTGAAAGGACGACTGGCAGTGCGTGGCAAGCCGCAGTGGCAAGCAAGCCTGGTTGAGTTTCGCAACGCACTAAACGGTGCCTCCTCCAAAATGTGAGACATGCGCTAAGACCTTCGAGCACCGACGTAGATGCCAGGTTCATTCGAAGATCAGAAAACCCAGAACAAGGAGAAACATGCTGATTTGAATAGTTCGCGGGAAAACGAATAAAAGAGAAGAAACGATGGAGAGACCGTGACTATAAGTATACAAGTCCACGCAGCAATTTAATTCCCCCTTCGCATTCGTCAAAGAAGGAGATAGGCTTGGCGAATAACACACAAGCCCAGGTTGGTCTTGCGTCTCTTCAAGGAGGATCCTTTCCTAGGATTTTCAGGAGATGATGCAGCATCCGCCCTCTGCGGCAGCAGGCTGCATGTCCTTGTACTCGGACGTAACAAACTGGTCAAAGTCCGAGGCGCCGCCAATAAAGACTCCCTCTTCTGGAGATCCTTTCCAGATGGCAGGGCTCGTTTTATGTTCGATCTTGGTCTTGGCGAATGTTTTCTTGAGCCAGGCCAAGTACTCGTCGCGGGCCATCGAGGTGACCTCTGCCTTGACTTCCGGGTGCATCTTGGTCAGACGCTCGGCCTCGAGCTCGGCATGATTGAGGTAGCCGCAGCCCTCGTAGCCGACAATGGTAAAAGTCGCCATCCTTGACTCTACGTCTGAATCACGCCTGATTTTCGCTTTTCGTTGACGCGCCCGCGACTCGACTCGCCTCGACTCACGTCCAACGCTGCAAAGTAGATCTGCGCAATCGCAGGATCAAGTTAAGCCCCTGTCTCTTGCGTGCAACCGTTCTTGCGCACGCTGACGCCCTCGCGCTCGGCCGCCTTCACAGTCTGTCACTCCGTCGCTCGCGTGGTCTCGATGCTTTTACTTTTTTTCTCTCTCTCTCCCAAAGCAATCTCTCGCCACGCTAGTCGCACGACGCTCGCTGTCTGCGACGCACGGTCTCTGCCCGCTCGCACGCCCGCTCACACGCACGCACGCTGCCTTGCTTGCTGCCCTGCCGTTGGCGGAGTTCACGTTCTGCGCGACCTGTGTGAGAGATACACGCTATGTATGTCGCACCGTAGACTCCGCTTTGGGGCGCCTCGTGATCTCAATCAATCGCTCGTCGACGACCGAACGGTCCCGTGCCTCCGGCCGCGTCCCTTTCTGCCTGCGCCCAGACGCCAGTCCCGCGGCACGCCCTGCTCTGTTCTGCTCTGGCCAAATGCTCTCGCGCGCAGACGGAGTTGCAGGTTTGCCGCTCGCTTCGCGTGTCTGCAGAAGCACAGGAGGCGTGAGTGCGTGGTATGGCGGGCGCAGAAAAATCGGTGCTCGACGCGTGCGCACGTGCACGTGCACGTGCCGCGCTTTCTAGAGCGACTCGACTCGACTCGACTCGACTCGACTCGACTCGACTCGACTCGACGCGACGCACCCGACGCGATCTGCAGCCGCGGCCGAAGGGGGAGCAGCAGCGGCAGCAGCAGCAGCGGCAGCAGCAGCACTGCAGCAGCATCAGCAGCGCGGTGCGCTTGCTCGGCCTGGCCTGGCCTTGCTTGGCTTGGCACGGCGCCGGTTGTAAAGAAGCGGGTGGTGATTTCGCGAGTGGCTCTCGAGAAGTGGGCGCCGGGCGCGCTGCGCCTGCACACAGTGTCGGGAAAAGCGAAAGCAGCCTGCGGGCTGCGGGTCCTCAGCCACGCGCCGGCCCTGCTTCGCAGACTTACACTGTGGCCGCCGCTGCCGCTGCCTGCTCTGCAATCCAGAATGAAGCTTGGCTGCGGATCGGCGCGACAGAAATGTAGTACTAGATGCTATTGTGTACTGCGCAGCGGTGCACGGCTGCGGCTGCTTCGGGAGCGGGGCAAAATTATGGCTGCATTGTAAAATGGAGACTTTGATCGGGCGGGCGGTCCCCAGAGTCAGAACGAGGCAAGGAAGGTCCTGCTTGCCATGACACGGGCACGTACGTATACATGCAGTCATGGTTAGAGAACATTTATGATGCGATAGACGCTCGCGCAAATTTTTGCGAAACCCGACCAAAGCTTCGCTGGCGTCGATCTCGTATGACTGTCAACGTCTGCTTGCCGTCTTCCAAGGTCGAGTAGCCAGACGTTAAAGAGAATCAAGCAAGCACGCTCGCTTCTAATAACAAGGTCTGTCTCCGTCTTCAATCCTTGTCTTCAGAATGCTCCACCTGCTTGGGGACAGTTTTCACAGTCGCCTCGCTTCCCGACTCACAGCAGGAACGATCTACAGCCACCTCGTCCTCGACCTCGCGCTGCGGCCATAGCTGCCCGCGGCAGGCAGCGCCCCTCGAGGTCTCGGGTCTCCTCGTCGACGCCGAAGCCGGTCTCGAGGAACGAGCTGAGAGCAGGAGCCAGCGAGCGGAGTTCCTCATCTCCCTCTCGCGGTCTGCGCGTGGACAGACAGACCGACAGACAGTCAAACAAACCTGCTCGGCAGCTTCGTCTCCGCCGGGGCCGCGTCGCGCGTCTTCGCATCGCGTGGAGCCGCGAGGAGCCGCGTCGCGTGGAGTCCGCGTGGAGTCCGCGCGGGCAGAGCCGGGACGCGGGTCTGCGTCCTGGGAACTCGCTATCTTGGGCTCGATCGGCAGCCGGCAAAAGCGGAATAGCAGAGACTCGCGAGCCCAGCGAGGCGACGGAGCGCGCGGACGCGGCGAGCGCGGCAGGAGAAGCGGAGGGGAGAAGGAGGCAGCTGCGCGGCGGCGGCGGCGGCGGCGCGATGGCGGCCTCGCGGCACGGCGCGGACCTCTCGCAGGCGCGCGGCATCGATGTGCGGGAGCAGATCAACCAGGGGTTCGTGCGGTCGGAGCTTGGCACCGTCGCCGACGACAAGGCCTCGCGCATATACGAGGCGCCCGAGATCAGCCCGCCTCTGCTGGAGCGACACGCCACCACCGCGGTCAACAACTATCTGGCGGCCATCTCGTGCTTCCTGCGCGCCGTACCCACCGTCAAGGATACGCGCAGCAAAAAGCTTCTCCGTGAGCATGTGAACCGGCTGCTTCGCCGCCTTGAAGGCATGCGCGCGCTCGTCAAGGAGGCGCAGCGCCTGCACGCACTCAACGGCGGCGAGCCCGTGCGTTTGGCCCCGCATGAAAAGATCAACTATCTTCCCGGGGCCGACTTTGATCCAAGCCGCTATCGCTCCGAGTTCGACGATGAACTCGCCGCGGCCTTCGACGAGCTCACTGAAGAGGAGACAGAACCCCCACTCCGGCCCGAGCCGGAGCCCATCGACGCCTCCAACATGTACGCTGTTGGTGCCGATGTCCAGGTTTTTGACCTAGACTCCCGGCGCTGGCAAGACGCCGTAGTCTCTGGGCACGATGCCACGCAAAAATACCGGGTTCGCTTCGCAGATGGTGTAGAGGAGCACAATGTCGACGCGTCTCGCGTGCGTGCGCCACGCCCCCCGTCGCCTTCGCCGCCCCCTTCAACGTCCTCTGGCTTTGACCTGTCAGATCTCCCGGAGGCCGAGATCCCGCGCTTCGAGGTCATGTCCGAAATCATCGAGTCGGAACGCACCTACGTTCTTGACCTGGATAACCTCGTGCAATTCTACGTCAAGGCGCTGCAGAACCCGGCGCACTGGGGCGGCCAGAAGCAGCAGAGCGAAACGTGGTTCTCGCAAAAGACACTCAACGAGCAAGAGGCCAAGGAAATCTTTTGCAACATTACAGACATTGCGGCCATGAACAGCGAGTTCCTGGGCGAGCTCGAAACTGCATTCTCGCACATTCAAGTGGATCAAAGTCTTGCGACTGTCTTTGTCCAATACGCTCCACGGTTTGAGCTGTACACGGAGTTTGTCGTCGGCTTTCAAGAGGCTCAGGAAACAATCGAAAAGATGCGCAAGGAGCGCATGGGTTTTCGCAGTGCTGATGAGGCCGCGGAACGCGCCTCCGTGGCTCCGCTCAAGTCCCTCATGCGTCGACCTGTTGATCGAGTCAAAGAGTACACGGAACTGCTCCGTAAGCTGCAGGAACGCACCGATCCGAGCCACCCTTCAACCAGTGACATTATGGCTGCGCTCGACATTTTCCAGCGCGTTGAAGCGTACATGAATCGCGCTCTCGATATGCGGGCCAATCAAAAACATGTCAGGGAGATAGAGGGGAAGTTTCAGCCCCGGCTTGGTCTTGCGNGGATAACCTCGTGCAATTCTACGTCAAGGCGCTGCAGAACCCGGCGCACTGGGGCGGCCAGAAGCAGCAGAGCGAAACGTGGTTCTCGCAAAAGACACTCAACGAGCAAGAGGCCAAGGAAATCTTTTGCAACATTACAGACATTGCGGCCATGAACAGCGAGTTCCTGGGCGAGCTCGAAACTGCATTCTCGCACATTCAAGTGGATCAAAGTCTTGCGACTGTCTTTGTCCAATACGCTCCACGGTTTGAGCTGTACACGGAGTTTGTCGTCGGCTTTCAAGAGGCTCAGGAAACAATCGAAAAGATGCGCAAGGAGCGCATGGGTTTTCGCAGTGCTGATGAGGCCGCGGAACGCGCCTCCGTGGCTCCGCTCAAGTCCCTCATGCGTCGACCTGTTGATCGAGTCAAAGAGTACACGGAACTGCTCCGTAAGCTGCAGGAACGCACCGATCCGAGCCACCCTTCAACCAGTGACATTATGGCTGCGCTCGACATTTTCCAGCGCGTTGAAGCGTACATGAATCGCGCTCTCGATATGCGGGCCAATCAAAAACATGTCAGGGAGATAGAGGGGACGTTTCAGCCCCGGCTTGGTCTTGCGCACCCGAAGCGAGTCTGGCTTTATGACGGAAATTTGGAACGCATGGAGAAAAAAGGACCCAAAAAGTGGAAGTTCTGGCTTTTCAACGACATCATCATTTGTGGCCGTGAATCAGAGTGGCTCGCTCGTGGGTATTACCGTCACGAAGGCACCCTGCAGCTGCGTTCCTTCGGCAGCGACCCTAATTATGGGCCTTTGGCCATTTCTGTCCGAGGCAAAGACGGTGACGTCTGGGTTCTCCTTTGTCCAGATCATATAGCCAAGACCGAATGGCTTGCAAAGTTTGCGCTTTGTCCGGGTGTCTTTAATCAGGACCAGCGTCGTGTCCAGAATGGCGAGGCTGTTCTTCACAATCGGAACGGGCCGATTCTGGCGGCCGGCACAAGGTTGCATCAGCAACAGCATCAACAGCAACAGCGACAACAACAAGCGCCACCCCCACCACCCCCGCCACCACCTCCTCGTGCACGTGATACGCTACCACCCGGATGGGTCCAGCTAACAGATCCTGGATCGGGAAAGATGTACTACTTTAACGAGTCGCTTTCGAAAACGCAATGGGAGAAACCTACTCAATGACAATCATGACAACCGTAATTTTCTTCTTCGGCCCTCTTTCTTGTTGTTTCTTTCCTCAATTGTTTCGTTAGGTATGGTCTTCTCGGCATCGAGCGATCACGTGGGGAAGACGAAAATGTACTTGCCTTTTTCCACCAGCGAGCAAATAAGCACGCAAAAAAGAAAGAAAAGAAGAAGATCAGGCTGTAGGCCTATGGCAGGTGAAGAATCTTGAAATGAACCGCGTCATGCCAAGCATACTCACGTTTCAGCTGCCTCGCTGGTCGACTTGGAAACAGTTCTTGCGGTCGTAAGCACGGAGTTCCCGGTCGCACTTGTTGGGCTTGATGGGCCAACTTTTCGAGATCCAGCATTGCTCAGATTCGAAGGTACATTCTTTCGGACCAGGCGCTTTTTGACAATTCGCGGAGTTAACCTCTTCAGCGCGAGACTTGTCAAAATCGCATTGAAGGTGTGCAATATTACGTAAAAGGTTGACCAACTCCATAACCAAGGTACAATCATGGCCGGGACGGTCGTCATCAAACTTTGGAGAGCAATCGCGCGTGTGAGTCGCGGAGCGCGCTCGAAAGTCAATTTTAATTTCTTCAGCTCATCGCTGCTTGCCTTGGGCAGCGACGCACACGAAAGCTGTTCGCTAATGGCATTTACCATCAGTTTTGTGACCCGATCTCCAAATGCAGTCATAACGCAAATAACGAGACTCAAGATCGAATAGTAGACAATAATCCATGCGGGTCTCCACCAGATGTGATAAGTTACACCCGTACCCACTGTCATGCACAGGGCTAGAAAAATGAGCATGCGTCTTCCCCCAACTCGCATTTCTACAAGTCGAGTCATCATGTGCGCCGTCCTAAGATGGTCAAGAGCTATTGCATTTTCGGCACCAATCATAAGTCTCTCAAAGACATATATCCAGAATGTCATGCCCACGGTGTAGGTAAACACCGTATATGGAATGTCCTCCAAGTACGTGATGTTTTCAACGCCTTTAAATTCTAGTCTTGCGAATCCACCGAGCAAAGAAAAGTCGCAAATGGCGCCGAGAAGCATACAGCGTCGATACTCGGATGCTTTGACACGATTTTGTGCATTCTTTAGCCTTGAAAAATAATTCTTCTTTTTCAAAGTGATGAACAGTACAATGACATTCACGACAGCGAAAAAAAGGCCCCCCTTTTGCACAAGATGGATGGCAATATTCGGCACAGCACAGTCGAGGCCATAGTCCTTAAACATGTGATGTGAGAGCGAAAAGCTCTCACGGCACACGCAGACGCCAAGCGTCACATTACACTCTCCCCCGAACGAACACGCATTGAACGGCCAGTGTGCTTCACACATCGTCCGCAAATTGTGTCGCGCCAAAGTCTTGCCGGCGCCTATGCGCGTCCTGCAATAACAGAATTGAATCCAGACTACTTGGCTCGGTAAAGAAAGGCTGGTTGGTTTGGCTGCATAGCCAACAAAGTCTCACTTTATTAGGGCTCCAGAAGATAGATTGGCAGTCGACTTGCAAGTAAACGGCCTGAAAGGCAGGTGCCCACGTCACTCGAGCACACTCGTAGTGGCCGGGCCACACAGACCGAAACCTCGTTTCTTGGAAGGCAAGTTAGCGGTCCTCAACAGCCGCGGCCACGGCCGCGCCGGCATACTGGTAGGAGGCGGCCGTGGCCCCGCTATGGTCATTCAACGGATACAAAAAAGACCCTGAAACTTCAACGACTTTCTTTCTACAAGTTCACTTGTTGACAAGATGAGAAATGGGTCCGCGCGGGGTCTTTGCAAAGGGAGCATGGCTAGGGTGAGTGAGTATTAAGAGATGTCTCCACAGTGAAGGAAGCCACGCAAAGTCCCGTAGCTTGGCCTTGATTTATTACCACTTAGGAGCAGGCAGACGCACCTGACGTCCAATTGACCAAAATTCAAAATCCCAAGCGTATCTTTGGTTCAAGCGCATGACATAAATAGACGAGCTTGATAAAGAAAACAACTTCCCAAATTCCCGAGAAAGAAACAAGAAAGCAAAGGTGGTGAATCGCAACCGCGTGCAATAAGCTCTGTCATCCGCCATGTTCTAGCGGGAAAAAGTTAGGCATGATTCGCACTCTACAAAGACCAAAGACTTGGAACAATGTTGTAGCTTACAAGATGTCTGTCTGTCTCTTACTCTTTGGCTTCATCCGCAACCTGGTCGCTGGAGCTTGCGTTTGGTCCATGATCTGAAACGACGCAGGCAGGTGCTCTCTTCTGATTGGGACCTTCGCTCGACAAGACAGGGGAAGACAATGCTCGTATGCTGTGACCAGAAACTTGGTTTTTGCGCGAAGGTTTGAGCAGTACCCTTGGAAGAAGATGTTGCACATAGATGTTGAAGCATACGCCGCCGTTGCAAGCATACAATGCATGCACAGTAGTCCAGGCCTGCGTCCATGGCCATGCAAAGAATAACAGTGTAAACACAAGAGCGCTAAATACAGCATGTTTGCAGGCGCCAATGAAACGGATATTGTTTCTTCGGAGCTTTGTGAGTTTTACTCGCTGATGCTCAAAGGAGGAATGGACGTCTCCGACGCTCGCACCCAACTCTGCGTCCAGCGACTCAACCAGACAGCGTGCAATCGTTATTCCAATGTAGCTGGCGTCCACGGTGATCACTGCAAAGAAGGCCATGTTGAATTGCACTCCTACGATGGTGCCTCCAAGTTTGTGCGCGATCGGTGTCCCAATACCAAGCACGAGCGTCAGCATGACCATAATGTGCCATCCGCGAGTTTTTGCCCACATGAGATTTTGTTTAATGTCTTCTGAAGCAAGCGCGCTTAGCCGGACTACATTGGCTGCATGGATCAGGTAGAAATCAAGCAAATAAAGCCAAAAAACAACCCCCGCTGCCTGATAAAGCATCGTCAAGTATATATCCGTCATGAACGACCTCTTGTCGTGTGGCACAGCGCTCCTCAAGCGTGCAAAGAAAAGGAGATAGACAATGCTGGACCCCAGTGTGCCGGCAGCGCATTGCTGGTACCTGCGTGCTAGCGCAGGGCTTCGCGTATCCTTGAGACGAGCAAAATAATTCTTTGACTTGGTTGTCCAGCATATTGACACGATACTTAGTGCGGACAGAATCAAGCCGAGATTTACAGCAACATCGAACAGCTTGTCCGGAACCACGCAGTCGAATTCATCAAGGTCGAACAAGCGCGAGCTGCGTCCGTACCCCTCGTTGCAGACGCATACTCCTAGTGTCTCGTTGCACTGGCCTCCGTACGAGCAGGCGTCGAAGGGCCAATGCGCCTCGCACATGGCGTCCCTCACATGCCTCTCGCAAATGAGGTTTGGACCAGTCCGCAACAAGGTTCGATGCTCTCTGGCTTCGCAAGAAACTGCAAACAAAGCGTATGCACGCTTAAGTACCACGTAGCTATACGCTACATGTTGATGCCGTGTGAGGCATGGCACTGCATTGTACTGCACAGTGACTGTTAAGTAATTCAAGAATCAACGGCTCTGCATTTTTTGCACTCTCTTTGTTTTTTCCATGCGTCCAAGGAATTTTCTTTTCTTTTTTCGCCCATCATGTATGACACACTTGCTTTTCGTTATTTATCGGAAACGTGAGAGTCGGAGCTTGCAGTCAGTTCTTGATTGGAAGCAGCAGAAGCAATGGCCTCATGATCGAGTCCTCTACTTGCTAATACGGTAGTTGATGCAATTCTTGACCAATGAATAAACACTTTACGTTTGCGCGATGATTTGAGCATGACTCTCGGTAATAGGCGCTGTGTAATGATGTTAAAGCATGCGCCATTTACGCACGCCTGTAAGACGTGAGCAGAAGCAAAGCCTTGCATCCACGGCCAAACCAGAAATAGTAGAGCGAAAAAGGTTGCACCAACGGTCGCATGCTTACAAGTCTTTATAAATTTGACGTGACTTCTTCGCAGTTTAACGAGTTTGACTCGCTGGTTCCCAATTGAAGAGCGAGAGTCTCCGGTGGTCAAATTTAAGTCTACGTCGAGACATTTGATAAGGCAGTGTGATGTGGAAATACCAATGTAGCTCCCATTCAAGGTGATCGCTGCCAAAACAATCAAGTTGAACTGTACACCCGGGATTGCGCCAATGACGGTGTAAATGACCGGCGTCCCCAATCCGAGCACGAGTGTCAGAAAGACCATAATGTACTAACCATGCGTCTCGGCCCATTTCAGCTTTCGATCCGTGTTTCCTGCGTTAATGACTATGCCAAGACGAATCAAGTTCCTTGCACTAATCAGATAAAAGTCCAGCAAATAGAGCCAGAATGTTAACGATGAGACCTGTAGAAGCACCGTCAAGTATATGTCTGTCATGTATGATGTTCCTCCGACTGGCACAGGGCTCCTAAGTCGTACAAAGGTAAGAGAAAAAGAGACATCCGATAGCAGAGCGCCAACAGCGCATCGTTGGTACCTGCGCGTTTGAGCTGGAGTTTGCGTTTCACTGAGACGGACGAAATAATATTTTGACTTTGTTGCCCAGCAAAGCACGACAATACTTGCTGCAGATGCAAGCATGCCAAGGTAGACTTGAATGTCAACGAGTATGTCTGGTGTCACGCAGTCGAATTCGTCAAGGTCGAACAAGCGCGAGCTGCGCCGATAACCCTCGTTGCAGACGCATACTCCTAGCGTCTCGTTGCACTGGCCTCCGTACGAGCAGGCGTCCAAGGGCCAATGCGCCTCGCACATGGCTGTTTGCTCATGTCATGCGCAGGAGTTCCCTTCTTCGTTTTTGGATCTGGGGCAAATGCTTCGCAAACTAGGGACCTCCATAACGTACTCTGGTTACCTTTCGGAAGTTGTGCCTCACCTGGGGCAGGCCGGATACGCCTCCGCATCGCCGATGACCCGAGCGGCTCATTCTCAGTCAACGGCTACTTCGTGGAGAAAAAAGCGCCTTTGGCGAATCATTCATCGAGACAGGAAGCCAAGGGAGACTCAATCTAGCAGTCGACCTTTGGCGGGGAGGGGAGTCTCGGCTGCGCGCTGCTGCTGAGCTTTCTCGTCGTTCGCGTTGGTTGGTTGACTTTCTCTTATAGATTTGATCGAAAAATCTCGCTTCAACATTAGCAAACAAAGCCTCTCTGGATAACAAATCCAGAGAGGCAAAATCCGATCTCGGCGCACACAATGGGCAGCTGCTGCGCGGTCCTGCGCGGGTCGTCGGTAGACCCGACGCAGCATCGGCAGCGGGGCCAGCAGCAGCAGCAGCAGCAGCAGCAGCAGCAGGTATGTGCAGAGGCTTGGGAGACAGAGAGAAAGAGGGAAGACCTGCGTGGATAGCGTGGCTGGCGGAGATGAAGTCGCAATGTGACGAGATGAACGAAAAAGGATGACGGTCCTCGCACGCACACACGCTTTCCAACGCGCACGATGTGGTGAGCAGCAACGGCCACTTGCGTAGAGAGCTCTGCAGTTGGGTAGAGCTGATTGCACGCGCTCGAAAGATCGCGTCGTGGCAGCAGAGCAAAGGCGAAAAAAGGGTAGATTTTGATCGAGACTGACACGCGACGTACACAAACTAAATTACGATACGACATCAGGGGGCGTTCCAGGGCCAAGGATTCCGTCTGGGCAGCGGCGAGGCACCCGCAGACGCTGATGAGCGTCGCGCTGCGCAACAACGAGCCGCAGAAGCTCGCAAGGCACAATGGGATTCCCGTGCTGGCGTGAATAATGCCAATGCGCGGAGCACGCCAACCTCTAGTAGTACGCGGGCCCCGCAGCCCCCGCGAGAACCCTCGCGACAGGGTGAGCAGACGGCGTCTACGGCACAAGGACCAGGGGCCGCTGCAGAACGACGTGCGCAGCAGGCGGGGACCATGCCGGGCATCTCGAGTGAGAAGGCAGAAGCGATGCGACAGCGACAAATTAAGGATGATCTGCTCGGACGCATCGAACACTTTTACAAACAAGCGGGCGAGGACGTGCCGTTTGGTCTTGCAAGCTGCTCCGTGGAGCAGCTACGCAAACACCTAGATCACGCCAAGTCACTTGCGCAAGGCGGCGCGTCTAAAGCGATGGTGCAGAATTAGTTCATTAAAGAGGGTGTGAGAAGAAAGCGTGGGCTCTAGGACTTTGAAACCTTGTCCTAGTGATCCGCCTCCTCTTGCACTTCTTCATTTTCTTTTGTTCTGTCGCAGCACGATGACGACGACTCGAGCGACCTAGCGGTGGTTCGACCAAATGACAATGTGACCAGCGCGGTTACCAGTGTAAATCTCATTGAGGTCCTCGTTGTAAAAAAGCGCAGTGACGTTTTCAAGCCCCTTGTTAAATTCGCCGAGCAGACGGGCATCCGTAGCGGCGCCCGCCTTTGGTGGCGCGATCTTGGCCACGCTCTTGCCCGAGAGAATGTCAGAGACGTTGATGGACCCCGTGGGCGCATCGCCATTCTTGCAGTATGAAATGATGAGCTCCTGGCCCGAGGAGATGTAAATGTTGTTCGTGTTGCAGTCCGGGTGCCAGAGTACGTGGTCATCGAATCGCGAAACGAGCTCGCCACGAAAATCCCAGACCGCAACAGAGCGTTCCTTGAAGGTGAGAAAGCTCATCGACTCGTAAAGAAAAATAAAGGCTGTGGGCGTGAGAAAGTCCGTGCTAGGAACCTCGCGACGCTCAGAGGTACGAACGTCAATGATCTCCAGGTTCCCATCCTCCTGCTTGACGAGAAGTTTTTCGTTGAACTGTTCAATGAAGTCAATCTTGCGCTCGGGATGCAGCGCGTGCTCAAAGGATGTGAGCGTCTCCCCCGAGTCGATGGAGAGAATGCGCAGCGGAACGTGCGACCCGCATGCGGAGCGCGCGTAGATTAGCAACATGATCCCAGGTGAGATTTTGATCTCTTGGATGCCCTTGTCCTCAATTGAATACAGTAACGAGTAGTTGACCAGATCCCAGATTTTGTAGACCTTTTCCTTGGCCGAGTACGTGAGCACTTTGCCGTTAACGTCGTCGAACTCGACAAATCCGGGCCATCGCAGGGATTCTGTCTCAAAGAGAGGGAATCCCTTTTCCGGCTGTTGCTGCCGGATGTACTCGATTCGCGTTGAGCGGCACTTGAGGGAGCTGTAGTTATCGGTGCGGAAAACAGAGACGGTGATGAGGGAGTCGTTTGACTTGTTGTAAAAGAGGCTGCGCACGACCTCATCTGGGGCTGTGTTCAGAAAGCACACGCGCTTGCGCGTCGTGCGAGAAAACGCCGTGCAAATGCCTGTCTGTGTCAGTCCAAAGACGAGGTCATGCGCGGCGACGATCTCCACCACTTTGGACCGTCTGCGCAAGAAGCAAAGCTTGACGTCATCCGTGCCTGGGTCATGCGCATCGAGAATACCGCATGGGCGAATGCCTTTGAAGCGCTGCTCGGAAGTACGCGCCTTGAAAGCAGTACATCCCGCTGCGCTCAGTTCGCGCAGCTGTAGCTTGGTGGCAAGGTTCCGTTGCGCGCGGACACGTGTTCCGCGGCGCGGGCCATTAGGATGCTTATGCTGAGGTGCACTCGTGAAGGGACCTGCAGGTCGAAGGGCCGCGCGCGAACTCTTACTGCTTGGGCTACTGGCCCGACGCTTTGCTGCAGACCCCTGGGTGGTGTCGCAGGTGTCGATCGTCTTACAGCTCGAGGAGTACGATGTTGACGACGACGACGACGACGTCGAAGCCGACGACGCAGAACAAGGGGATGCAGGTTTTTTTCCCATACCAGCCCCGCGTTTGCGCTTCGGCACCGCCACGAACCCTGCATCCGAGAGACGCAATTGCGTCCCGGACTCTTGGGCCCGTCGACCGCTGCTCATCTTGCCTTCCTCGACGACGCCGTTCGCCCACCCACCCACCCACCTCCCGCCTTGCTCTCCTCGCACGCCTTCCTGGATTTCCGCTCTGCTCTGCTCTGCGCTGCGAGGCTCTTCCTGCCCCGGTCCTGGTTCTGCTGTGAGTCGCGGTCGCGGGCGAGGGCGTGCACGCAGGCGTTACTTTTGCCTCCCTCCAGCCGCTGCGACTTTTTCCCTCCCCCTCCTCCGCGGCGCAAAGGCGCTTTCCCCGTGGCCCTCGCCCTCGCCCGAGGCGTACGCGCTCGCGCTGCCCGAGCAAGGCGCGGTCTCGAGGAGCCCCGGCGCAGTGCACACGCGCAGCAGGGGGCGATGAGATGCCGCCGCGCGAGATCGACCGGGGCGCGGTCTGCGCGCGGGGGGCGGGGTCTCGGGGTCCGCCTGCGCGGCGCGGGCGGAGTCGGCGGGCGCGGCGCGAGGGAGAGAGCGATGGGTGGATGGATGGATGGATGGATAGATAGGCCCCCCTCGCGCGCGCTTCCTCCGGGCTCTGGAGACGCGAGGGCGAGGGGAGCGAGGGCGAGGGGAGCGAAGCCGCCGTCGCCGGCCGCGGCTCCGCGCCGCCCGGCGACGCGAGCCCCGCGCTGCCTGCGCGCTGCCTGCGCGCTGCCTGCGCGCTGCCTGCGCGCTGCCTGCGCGCTGCCTGCGCGCTGCCTGCGCGGTCGCGCCGCGTTCGCGCTCTGGCACCGGGTCCTCTGCGCCGATTTTTCCCTCGGGGTCACCCCGGAATGCCGGGCCCGCCGCCCGGGGCCCGGAATGCCGAGCCTTTCGGGGGCCTTGCGGGGCACCCGTTCCGTCCGCCTGGACCCGCGCTGCGTGCTTCTTTCTTCGTGTGAGCAGAGCGAGCGAGCGAGCGCGAGCAAGCAAGCAAGCAAGCAAGAATCTCGCGCCGCGCTCGTGCGTGCGTGCGTGCGTTGAGGCGAGGGGCCGAGAAGGCAACGGCGGAGTAGCGGCAGTCAGCCCGCCCGCCCGCCAGCCAGCCGGCCAACTGAGCCGCGACTGCCGACGGCAGGGGATCGAACGCGAGACCTCGGGCGATCGACAGCGAGGCCCGTGCCGCTCGCGAGCGTGCACGCTCAGCTCGCTCGAGGACGTCTTGACGGGCGCACGAGGCCCCGCGTGCGTGCGAGGCCGCGCAAACAGAGAGCTGGGAACATGGGTAATCAAGCGCTGTCTCTGGGCGCGGACGAGACGCGCGTGACGACGCTCCTGGCGCTCGGCGCGGGACACCCTGTCTCGTGCTTGTACAAGGAGCCTGACACAGGACTGCTCGTCGTAGGCAGCGCAGACGGCGCATCGCGACTTCTCTTCCCCTCCTTCAAGCCGGCAACAAGCACTGCGCAACGCAACCATGGCGCTGACCTGGAAGCGTCCGTCGCGCAGGCTGCCGAGACGGAAGAGTTTCGTTCACTCGTGCTCCGACCTCGCGCCAATGAGGCCGTGCGATCAGCGTACATTGATGTGCAAGACGGCCTCCTTTTCCTAGCCATCGGAGATGCATGCGTGCAGGTCTTTAATCTCCGTAAACTCCGCCCACAAGACCCAGACCAGCCCGAGCAAGGTCTGCACCACGAAATGTACGCATATGGCCGAATGCATACCTTTGGAGCTTGCGTGAACGCCTACATCTTGCACCACGAACGCCATTTCCTGCTTGCCCTTCGTCGTTCTGTTAGCATTTACGAGCTTCGTTTCCCTCGCGCACAGCGGCTCGGACACGATGGGTCGAAGATGACCGTGCATGATGAGCAACAGACCAGCAATCGTCACAAGAATCGGTTGACGGAAGTCCTTGATCCCGCCCAGGCAGGGACAGCAGAAGATGAAATGCTCCAGGTTGAACAAGATGATATAGACGTCACAGTGTCTCTGAACTGTCTGCCGTGCAGCTTTGATGGAAGACATGCAGTGTTCTTGAAGACGGACAAGTACGGCGAGTTCACCATCGAGGTGCGGGACTGGAGCGACGAAACAAGGTCTGTTGTACGCGCGATCGTCGTCAAGCGTCGGCCCCTCGACGTTATTCTGCCCGAGAGCATTCAGGTTTGTGGTGACATCCTCCTCGCTGTTCTCAACTTGCGAACAATTGTGGCGTGGAGCGTTGCCACGGGCCAAGAGCTCTTTCGCGCACAGTCTGGAGACGGAGATCTAATTGCGACGCGTCTTTTGTGTCGTGGCTTTGTCGCAGA
Organism: Aurantiochytrium sp. KH105; assembly: GCA_003116975.1. Lineage (NCBI taxonomy): Eukaryota > Bigyra > Thraustochytrida > Thraustochytriidae > Aurantiochytrium > Aurantiochytrium sp. KH105. The sequence goes on from BGKB01000107.1 coordinate 26,404, forward strand.
AGGCTCGAATGGGGCTCCACTTGTCATCTCGATGAGTCGGGCTGGCGCACTGACGTTGTGGTCGGGGGCGCAGCCTCTTCAGACGATGCGTTTGCCTTCTCAGGTGGCTCGGTTTCGCCTGTCGGGGCCCTACTTCCTGGAGCCCGAAATCAGCAAGGAAGCTACGGGTTTCACGTTGCGCTCGCTTGTCTACAATGATGACACAGGAGTGCACATGCTCACGTTGTAGCACGACCTGTGAATATTAACCCACCCAGAGCAGTCTCATTGTGTACTCTATTCATCATTTCTTTCATTCTTTCGTACATGTTTATAAAGACCTGGCAATGCTGTCAGCCAGACGAAAGACCTCTTTTGTCGGTCGGTTTGAGAGAATAAAAGACAAGAGGATAAAGTTGTCCTTTTCACTAGTGAGTGCCCGTTTGGCAGGCAAAGCAAAGCAAAGCAAAGCAAAGCGAAGTCTTCGTCCGGAAAAGCGAAAATGAAAGAATAGTCTTTACGTGTGCGAGTCATCATGTATTATCAGCTCGGTCCACTGTCTTGCGTTTGTGTATCTGCAAATGAGTTCAACGAGGGAATGTCCCAAAATGTCGGCGGCGTGCCTGGGGCCACATAGCGGTGGCGATGCCGCGAGCACTCGTTGCGCAGCTCTTGCAGTGCATGGGGGTCCGTGACACGAAGCGCGGCATAAAATCGTTCGCACTTGTGGCAACTGTGACCTGGCAAAGCCGCGCGGTCGGCCTTATTCCGAACCACCTCAACGAAGCGAAACTTGTGACCCGGGGCAAGCGCTCCTCCTGCTGCTGTCTCTTGCGCGCCATTCTTGCTAACGAGCGGCGTTCCCTTGTTCTTTTGCAGAGGTGTTTGCAAACTTTCTTCCTCCTCTTCTTGATCACGTTCCCGCAGACGTCTGCGCTTCTGTGAAGGCGAACGTCCCGGGAAAAAACGCCCATTCGGTTTGTGTCTGTGTGCTGGCTTTGAGGCGGAAAATACCTTGCTCGAAGGCTTGTCGCTCCACTTTGGGGTCCGCGTTGAGTTTCTCGAACTTGGAGACAGTTTGCGCTCTCGATTGCCCATTCGAGGTGTCCGTGGCGCACAAGGAGACGGGCACCTTGATCCGCGAGCAAAGTTCGTTCGAGTCTGTGGTGATTTATCGGCGCTGTTTGAAAGATGCGGCGCGCTGCGACCCGCAGGAGAGTTGGCGAGGTGATCGTCTTCCGGGCTCGACGTGCTTGATCGCTTTGCTCTATGCGGGGAAAAGCAGACCTCATCCTGGGTTGGAGGCCCGCTTGAACACTTTGTAGAGCGGCGACTTTGCGGGGTGCCCATGACCTCGTCTTGCGTGGGGCCCACAGAGTTGGCCGAACGTTGGCTGCCCTCAAAAAGAAAATCAATGGAAGCGGCAGAATTGAAGTCATTCTCTGCATCATTGTCCTCTGCATCATTGACCGCTTTGCGGATAAATGCATTCGAAGAAGCGACATTACTCTCGCGATTCTCCTTTGTTGACAAATTCAAATCGGCGCTCTGCAGAGCTTGCTCGGGCTGGTTAGCATGCAAATTTTGATCGTTGCACGCATTTTGAGCGTCCCTGCAAATACTCTCCGAACAGACTGCTTCTCTTTCTTCCTGCTTCATAGCGTGCTCGTTTACATGTATCAAAGAAGAGTTGACCTTTTGCATTTGAAGCATTTCTGTGTCATGCAATTGTCTTTGTGCCTCAAGTTCCTCACGTAAGCGCTTAATTTCAGCAGCGGACCTGAACTGTGACTTTTCAAGCTCGTCGTCAAGACTTTTGCGCTGCGTGGCGATCTCACTCTTCAGCGTCTCCACTTCACGCAAATGTTCGGCTTTCCATTGATGAATGCTTTGCAGTTCCTCAAGTTCCTCGCGTAAGCGCTTGATTTCGGCGGCGGACCTGAATTGTGACTTTTCAAGCTCGTCTTCAAGACTTTTGCGCTGCGTGGCGATCTCACTCTTTAGCGTCTCCACTTCACGCAAATGTTCGGCTTTCAAATCATGCATTTGTCCCTTGAGCGCTTGGTTTTCGCGCTCAAGCAGATCCACAAAGCACTCGTTGCCTTTCATCATGCTCCATATTTCCGATACCATAGCTTGAAGTTTGTCTGGCTCGTGCAACAGGACGCTGACATTGGGCGCGGCGTCCTCCGAGACGGTTTGCGCACCCTGCGTTCCGCACTTCTGCGGCATGTTCACGAGCTCTTTCTGTGATCCCTTTCCATCCCGCCTGACATCAGTCTCCTCGAGGTCTTCAGGCGCAACGAATTCGTCACGCTTCTCACAGCCATCGAGCTGATCGCGGCTTTGGCGTTGCGCGCCGCAACCTCGTTCTTCTCTGCACGGAGGGTCGCGGATTTTGCCATGGCCATCCATGTAGTAGCCTTCTTTCTTTTCGACTTTCCACCCGAGGCGGCGTCCCGGCCAAAAAGGGGTCTCGCGCGGCCTTGCAGCGCGCCCTTGCGCGTTCCCTTCAAGGCCAACGCCACTGTCGCTGGCGATGCCGATGGGACTCTCGCGCTCCTCGTCTCGCTCCTTTTTTGTTTTGGTTTTCGCTTTTGCCTGTGCGTTATGTAGACGCGTAGGGGTTAGACTACGTTTCATCAAAAGAACCTTTCATGATCGACACTATGGACTACGCAGACAAGAACGCACATTTTCATCTATTGTAACCCCTAGAACAAACCCATAGAAGGACTCCAAGTCTCCTTGCCTTTGCGATTTTTCGCTGCTCTCAAGACTAAAAAAGCCAGACACGATGAGGCTCTCTGTCAGCAAATGCTTTTTCGAGGACACGGCAAGTTTTTCGTCAGCTTTGCTGACCTCTTGCGCCGCGCAAAGTACGTTTCCGTCGCCATGGGTCCGCTGGAGAGACCGGTTATTCTTGCTCGATACGATGCACGTCTTTATGCATTTTGCTACCGCAGCCTCCAGCCCCAAGATGAACCAAAATTTAAAAACATCTCGGAGAGATCCAGAATACCCTTCAGCAGTTTTCCCGATCACTCGCAAAAGCACCGATTCTTTTTATCTTTTTTTTTCTTCTTCGAGATGAATGATCCAGACGGGCAACGTGCGGGCTTCGTCGCGAGCGTGGAGCGGCGCGCGGAGCGCTGCGTCCCGCGCTGAGACGCCGCACGTTAAGGCACCGGGAGGTGCGAGAGGAACAACGTCGCGCAATTCTTTCTTTTCTGTAGCGAGCTTATCGCGCGGACGCCGGCTTCGACTTCGCTATCGACTTTGACTCAAATAGCGACATCAGCACCGCCGCCGGTGGCGGTCTTTTGGCGTCATGGGTCGCGTACGCGAGACAGTCGGCGCGCTACAGGAGCTCCGCTTCGACACAAAGCGGTCCGTGCCCGGCGTAGACGACGTCAGCAGTGCCGCCGAGGCGCCAGTCGTGGCGCTTCGTGTTGTCACAGGGACGGCGGAGCTCTTTGGCGCCGAGCTCTACGCCGGCTTCGAGTACAAACTACGACCGGGACGAAGCTATGGCATCTTTACCTGGTTTGGCTGCGAGGTCGAGCTTGATGACAGCTTTTGCACGGGCGTATATGTGTCCGAGGAGACGCCCATGGCGGAGGCGGCCAACGTTCACCGCAATTTGGAGGACGAGCGAAACAAAGGGTCGCGAGGCCCAAGAGTCGCCGTGGTGGGCCCACCCGCATCAGGAAAGACCTCTTTATGCAATATTCTGGCAGGGTACGCCGTGCGGTCCGGTCGCAAGCCCACAATGGTCAGCTTGGATCTGGCCAAAAACGACCTGATGGTACCCGGGGCCATTGCGGCCTCCGTGCTGCAGGGACCGATCGATCTCTATGGTGAGCAGGGCGAGCTCGCGATGAGCGCACGGCAGCCTCTGGCCTACTTTGTTGGCGCAGACAAGGTATCTTCGAACCCAACACGCTTTCGCGAACAGGTCGATGCGCTTGCGGATGCCTTGGAGGCGAGACTGAGCGCCCAGCCCGTGGAACAGCAATCAGGGATGGTTATTGATACGTATGCGTGGAGCTCTGGCAGCCCGACCACGCAAAAGTGTCTTGTACATGCGCTGGAAAAGCTTGGCGTCGACGTCGTTTTGGTCATGGGCCACGATAGGCTGCTCTCAGAAATGCGCAAGGGCCTCCCCAAGATGCGAGTCGTCAAGTTGACGCGCTCTGGCGGCGTGAGCGAGTCAGATCAGCTTTCCGTGAAGCGACAAGCCAACGAGCGCATGCGCTCGTACTTTTATGGTCCTTTGCACCACCTTTCGCCAGTGCGTAAAACCCTCAAGCTCGGAGAGGACGTGACGATCTTTTTGCTAAAACAAAATGTAATTGCGGATTCGTCAATTATGCCAATTGGCATGGACAATGATCTAGACGCCAATCAGACGCCGCAAATGACCACTGTCGACAAGACTTTGGAGTTTTGCGTGCTTGCGGTGGTGCATGCTTCCAGTCCAGAGGAGGCTTTCAGGGCGCCCGTCGCTGGCTTTGTTCACGTCCTCGAAGTCGACGTGGCTTCGAATTCATTTTCGGCCGACTTCGCCTGTCCTGTGGACCTGCCTTCCACTTATCTGTTGCATGGGAGCATCAAGTGGTTTGAGCAAGACTAGGTCCGAGGTCACTTATAAGGTAAATGGAAGCTGGCCCATGTCGAAGACCTAATTCTAGCTAGCCTAGGTCATTTCAAGCTGTGGATTCTTTCAAGATTGGCACTGCCTCTGCTTTTCCGTGTGTGCCTTCTTTTCCCTCTGTCCTTTGTATGACTCCGAGGCTCAAGAGGCGCGCATCGAGAGATGCAGTCTTTGGCAGGTATACTCAATTAGTAATTCTTAAGGAATCCATTGTTATAACTTAGAAACCTGGAGGATGATGATCCTTTTCCGGGTGATAGAACTTGCAGCGGCTCCCATAGCTGCAATCTCCAGCAATCCAATCGCGGCACACACGCTGCGAAGCACCGCCGCCTTTCTTTTCACCACCGGTCTCGGCGCTCGTAGGCTTCTTCTTCTTGTTCTTTCTTTTGTTGTTCCCCTTGTCTGCCACCTTGCCATCAGAAATCGTGTCATGCGACTTGTCCGCACTCGCACCTGCTGTGACCTCTGGCTTGGACAGATTCTTCTCGGCTGTCTGCTGCTCTTTCTGCTTTGGAGGCATTTTTTGCTTTTGCTTTGGTTGTTTAGCATTCCCTTGCTGCTGCGGCTGCCGAGTGGCAGGCTCTTGATCCTTCTTTTTGGCATCTTTATTCTTTTTCTTCGGTTCTTGATGCTTCTTTATGAGCTCATCGTGCTGTTCAGAGTGCACATTGTGCTTTTCCTTGGGCTCATTGTGCTTTCGAGAATCCTGCTTGGCGTGTTGGTGGGGCTGCTTCCTTGTATTGTTGTTGTTGTTGTTGTTGTTGTTGTTGTTGTTGCTAATGTTGTTGTTAGGAGATTGCTGTCTCTTGGACTGCCGTTGCAACACCTGGCCTTGTTGCTGCTGCTGCTGCTGCTTGCTATTGCTGTTGTTGGAAGACTTTGATCGACCTCTTTCTGCTTGAAGGCCAACAATCGCGGGACCAGAGGTGTGCTGCTGCTGCTGCTGCTGCTGCTTCTGAGGACAATCGCGCGCTAAATGACCTGGCTTGCCACACACAAAACAGGCTCTCGAATCACCGCCGCCGCCGCCGCCGCCGCCGCCTCCATGGCGGCGATCATTCCGTTGATCCCCACGCTTTCTACGACCGCGCGAGGAAGGACAGTCTCGAATCAAGTGGCCGAATTCGCCACAGAGATGACACACCTTGTCCCCCAAAGAGCGCAAGTCGCCAATGGAGCACTTCGCAGAACGATGCTGCGCGCTTCCGCAATTGAAGCAGCGACGCGGAAAGGCTGGCATCTGGACAGGCGCCTGCATGACCTCCGCATCGACAAGCGAGATTCCTTGCGCGGTACGGAACATTTGCGCAGCGCGCGCAAGCTCTTCGTGAATCTTGGTCATGGCATCTTTACTTGAGATCTTGGAACCAAGATCGTGCTGTCTCTCAAAAGGATCCTCGATCGCGAGACGCCAATCGGCTTGGGAGTAAGGACCCCCCAATGTGCCACGACGCGCGGGGAAACCAAGACGAACGCTCACAACGTCTCTCCGCATATTGAACTCGTAGGCGTAGAAGGCAAAGAATTGCACGAGAAGCTCGCCGAGACTTTGCGCATTTGCATCCACTGGAAAGTCAGGCGGAGCCGTACGCACAAATGTAGCGTCATACTCCTCGCCGTTCATCATGACGAGCTTTTTCGGCACTTTACTCAGCAGTGCTGGGGCCTGCAGATTGGGAAGCACCGCGCGATACACGACGTCCAGCGATGGTTCGCTGTGCTCATCTGCCACAGCGCCGTCGCTGCCGTCGACGTCGTTGCCATCGTTGCCATCATTCCCGGTGCTCTCGTCATCTTTAGTACTTTCACTGTCGACGTGACCGCGCCGTTTTTCGCGGCGTGATGAAGCTTGTTTATTGTTGGCCTTTCTCGAACGCTTGCTTTTGCCCGTGGGATGGCGGTCTCGCGTTTGTTGCAGGAAAAAAATGACCATGAGTGTCCATGCGTACGAGGAAAGCGTGCCAAGCGAAGCATCGCAGATTCCACGACGTTTGGCCCAAAATTTGACTGCATAGATGAGGCTGCGCGCGCGGGGGTCGACCTCGCTGTAAGCGCGCAAGAGCTGCGTGTTCTGCAGGGCGATCGAGTTTCCCGAGGCCACATCGCAAGCAAGGCCACTTGCTATGTGGATGCACTTTACGATAGGCACCCTCGAAGTGAGAATGACATCTTGGATGGCAAATTGGGGCGACGCCGAGAGCGCGAGAGCAGCAATGGCGATGGCGCGGCTATGCGTCCGTTCCTCGGCGACAGCAGCTCCGCGCTGGTCCCCCTGAAAAGTCGCAAGACGCTCTGCAACGCTGATCAGCGAAAAGTCAATGTCAGCGGACGCACGAAAGTTGAGCCCACTCGCAGCAGATCCAAAGATTTCCACTCCGACGGGAGTGCCTTGCTCTGTGTCGCTCAAGAGGCCCGCGGGCACATCGTCTCGCACAGACTCGAGCGCACGCTGAAGGCTCTCGGGAGAGAGGGCCACACGCATGTCAGCAATGACAGTGTCGCGACGCTCGAGGTCCTCGGGCGTCGGCTGGAGCGCGAGCACAAGGTCAGCCATTGCAGCGGAGAGCTGCGAGAGGATCGCGGGAGAGACGGCGGTCTGTGACATGTCTTGATTGGCCTTGGCCGCGTTCTTTTCTTCATTCTGCTCACGTCGCAGACGTTGGATGTTACTATTGATCTTGGCAAGACTCTCCTTGAAGGGCGGGAAGACTGCAGCGAGTTGGTTGCGCCTGTCAAGTCCCCGGAGCCAGAGCTCGAGGTAGGTGAGTGATCCGAGCAAGTTAGGATTGCTGAGGTCCTTGTGTGCGCTGATCAAAGCTTGACAGATAAAGTCGACGATGCGCGCGATCACATTCCGCAGCTTGTAGTCCACCCTGGCGGCGACGATGCCAGAAATCGCGCCGGCAAAAGTGCGCGCTGCCATCCCGTGCGCTTCCATGTCAAGCATGGGATCGGGAGCCAATTCGTAGAAGTCTTCGAGAGCGCTAAAGAAGATCATGAGCTTCTTCGGCAGGGAAACACCACGAATGTCGGGGAGCCGGGGTAGGCTCTGCAGAAAAGCGTGCACCTCGGGACTCATTTGCGCGTCGTCGGGTGTTGCGCCGTCAAATGCGCGGTGGCGGCCCCACTCGTCGGCAGACTCCTTGCCTTCCTTTTCTGTGAGCATTTCTAGAGCGCTTTGCGCGAGGCCATCGAGGCCAGTTTCGCCGCCGTCACTCTCATCGTCTTGGTCATTTTGCGCGTCGCGTAAGACGTCATCATTCTCGTTCTCGTCCTCATTCGCGCCGACATGTTCGTCCTCCTCGTCCTCGTCGTCGTCGTCGTTGGCTAGGTCCTCGTCCGCCTCCTCGTCAACGTCGCGCACGCGTGCGCTGTCGATATAGCCATGCTCTTCATCCGCTTCGCCGGCAGACCCAGGGCCCGGTAGGGCTTGCGCCAGCGTATGCAACGTGTCGCGCGTGAAGACGCCCGACTCTAGCTGCTCATGGGCAGCTTTGCTCGCCATGCTCTTCGCTTCGCGCCTTCGCAGCTGCAATTGCCGCGCGCGCAAGGCGGAAAACAGTTTGGATTTATGAAGGGGCTTTTTTGACTCACTGCTAGCCTACCCTATACCTATCCATGGCTAGGAATAAGTAACTCTTGCCTCGCTCGAAAAGGCTGACTTGAGTTGAGTCGGCTTGGCTTGACTTGACTTTGGAGATTTTCTGTGTATTCGCGGCTGCTCTTCCCTAAGCTGACGTGGGATTCGGATTCCCGTGGACAATGATGACTCGGACAGTGTGATGAATTCCGTTGTTGTTCTTGTTGTGGTGAGGATGACGGAGGAAACGGCGGCGGCGGCGACGCCAACATAAAAAAAAAAAACCGTGGTATGAATTTTAGAATCATGTCTGAGGGATGGCTTCTCTGGCATCACGTCGAGCACCAAGCCGAGGAGGGACAAAAAGAAATCTCGGATGATTTTTGTATTGAAAAAAAGTTGTAGTATCTTGAATTTCAGCAAACAAGAACAAATATAATCTTCGAAGAAGATGACGAGCAGTGCGTCCATAGCGTTCAATCGCGGCTCTCTGCCTTCATTAGGCAGTTGAAGTCGATACCTGCGATGCTTTTCCAGGGGCCTCGACACTCGTCTTGGTCTTGGCCGGGTCTTGCGTTGCAGCTTCGATTTCAGCCTGAGCAGAAGCCTCCGCAGCCGCGACTTGAGCGTCCGTACCGACGTTGTCAAGGTCTTCATTGGCATCATCCGCTGTCTGAGCACACTCTGCTTCAGGTTCGGCGGTAGAAGTGGAAGGAACGCTGGATGCAGCCATGGACGGCGCGGCGACGTGGTGACTGGCGTCGTCGAGCGAGACGCCCTCAACCTTGGCGCGGTGGGCCATGAATGCCTGCAACGAGTCCGAGACGACAATGGGGCCGCCAAATTCTTGGGGTAGCATCTTGGGATCTTGCACAAAGTCGCCAACATCGCGTTTCTTGGGCATTTTCACCTTGTTTGCAAACTCGGTGCTCATCATCCCACGGATGATTTTCCAGATGGTCCCGAACCAGGAGGGGGGGTTGACAATGAGAAATTGGCGCACACGCATAGGGAAGCGACCTTGCATGGTGTCAAAGTAGGTTTTTGCGTAGCGAATGCCAAAGTTGGAAAAGGTCCAGCTGGTCATGTCGCACATGACGGCGATGCCATCAGTGCAACACTGTTCGATCTCCGTCATGCACTCGAGCAAGTAGACGAGTCCGCGCATGAGTTCGTCAAGAGAATCTCTTTTGGGGAAAAAGAGAGCGGGCTTCATGAAAAGGTAGAGATGACCCTCTTTCGATCGCGTGCCAGGAATGCTGAGGACGCCGGTCTCGAGCTGCTTGCGCACCATGGCTACATTAAGTTCATCGAGTTTGATCTTTTTGCTCCACGCGGCAAAGTTCTTCATGACTTTCTGTGCCGTCCTGGTGTTGAACTTGGTTGGGCCGGGGCTGCTGCGCAGGAATCTGAGAAGCATGTAGTCTCCGAACTCTTGGTTCTTGTACGTGTTCGCCTTGTTGGCCACGTACTCTTTCTTGAGCTCGTCAAAGGCGCTGCGTTCCTTGGCCGTCAGCGAGGCCACTTGTTCCTCCGTGCTGCGCTCCACGGTGTCCGTGGGGACGGGGACTGCGTCGTTTGCCGCTGCCGGCGCCATCTCTCTTCGCTGCGCTGGGCGCTGTGCGTACGCGACCTGCCTAACCTGCGTGTCTTGCGTGCCTTGTGAGTCCTGGCTGCACGTCCGTTTCCCTCTTCCTTCGCCTGCCTGTCTCTCCCTCGGGGCCGATCTCCGTTTGCTTCTTGCTCGCTTGTTTGCTTGTTCAAGGTCCATCGAGCGCGCGCACGAAGAGAAAGACAAATTTCGCGTCGTTCTCACATTGATCACTCGGATTGCCAGGTGAGGTATGCGCATTGTAAAAGTCCCCAAACGCACGACGACAGTAGACCCGCGCCCAGCGAGGCGTCTTTCTTTCGACCACTGGTCAGTGACACGCCCACACACAGACAATACCATGGCGGCGACGGATGGATGTGGTGATGGCTTGCTTGCCTTCTTGCTCTTCTTTCCTTCGCGATGCCTCGCTCTTCGGGAGTCGAGGCGACTTTTAATAAAGTATACATGTACTTCGCCTCCTCCTCCTCCTCCTCCTCCTCCTCGCCCTCGACACGAGAAGAGGGAAGAAGAGCAAACGTCAACGCTGGCGCTGGCCAACTGTTTGCCTGCACCTGCAGACGCCAGCCAGGCCCACGCCGCCACGCCTCCGAAGCGTCGCAGTCGCTTCCGTCGCGTGCGGCGCCCCTCGAGATCGGCAGCGCGCACTTGCGCAACGCATTTTCACACAATCGCTTCTGTTCACGCAGCCGCTCCCTCGCGCCTCGACACCCCGCGGGGACGGCCTCCGCGGCCGTGGCCGGGTCGACCTTTCGCGCGCGGGACCGTGCGCCAGAAGCCCTCTGCCCGGTCCCCGCGTCCCCGCGGACCGGCCAGCGGGGCCGGGCTCTGCTCCGCGCTGGCCTTGCGCGCCATTCCTGGAGCGGCGGTCGCCGATTGTTTGCGCCTCTTCGCTCGCTGTAACCTTTCAGCCTTTTTTTCCCTCTTTCTTTCCTTTTTTTCCAGCCGCTATACCCCACTTGCGGCCGCGCCATGCGCCACTTGCGGCGCGGCTATACCCCACTTTGCGCCGCCTGGCCACCCGCATACTTCCCCCGGCGCCCGCCGCAAGAGGGTTATAGCCGCGCCGCAAGTCGCGCAAACGCGGCCGCAAGTCGCGCAAACGCGGCGGGAAACCGGCCCAGCCAGCTCGAGCCCGCGCGGCGCAATCCAAACCCAAAACCCTGCGCCGCGCACGCGACCCCGCGCGCGCGCGAGCTCGCGCCCGCACGCGACCCGGGCCTGCGCACGCCGCGCCGGAGCGGAGCGGAGACAGACCCCGTCCGCGCCCAGGCCCACGCGCGAGGAGGAGGAGGAGGAAGGGCGAGTGAGCCACCGGTAAACGTCGAGTTCGGGACCTTGGTCGCGAGAAAGAAAGAGGCCGCTCGCTCACTGCTCAGGACCAAGTGGACTCCGCCTCGCGACGCCGCAGCCGCGTGCGCAGCGCAGGCCAGCGGGACGTCGAGGAGGGCGGCCGCGTAGCGCGGAGCGAGGAGCCGCGAGGCCCCGCGTCGCGTTTCCTGGGGCTGGCTGGTGCCGGTCTGTTGTAGTCTTTCTTGCCCAGGCGAGCCTTGGGAATAGAGGAATAGACCAGAGGAACAGTCCAGTATTCCTGCTGCGTCCAGTATCGTCATTGGCTTGAGCAGCACGCAGGAAGCAAGCAAGCAAGCAAGCAAGCAGCGCGACACACGCAAGCCAGCAGATCTCCAGCGTGTCGCGAGCCTCGGGCTGGGCGGCCGAATCCGGATTTGCGTCCGCGTCCGCGCCTGCGTGGAGAGGGACGTGCCGGATAGATACTGCGGTGCCGGAAACCCCTTCCGCGGCGGGTGTGTTCGAGCAGAACCGCAAGCGAGATAGATAGCCGTCCACCACACGAGAGGTTGACACAGACGCAGACGAGAGCGACTCTTGCGCGAGCGGCGGGCTTGCAGAACCGGAGGACGTGGCGACGCTGAGAATGTCGGGCGACCTCTTCGAGTTCGATCTCCTGCTCCCGGGCGTTGTGACAGATTCCGGGGGCATGTTTCTCGAGGAGAACATGCCTGGAGGGCACGGTGCTTCGAACATGTCGCCAGCGCACCATGGAGAGGGCTCCTTTTACGACGGCAACAGCCACCATAACGGCGGCATGCTTCCGCCACCGGCGCCACCTGGTGGCAATGGCTACCCTCACCATCACGACGCATCGTCAGGGCCAGCCAAGGTGACCTCTGCATCGCGATCATCGCGCAAATCAACACGTAGCGAGCGCGAAGCCACCGAAGACGACGGCAACAGCCCCAAGGACCTCGACGGCAGCGCTTCGACGGTGGGCGGCGAAGACGACGCCGAGAAAAAGGCAAAGCGACGGAAACAGATTGCCGCAGCAAGCCGCATGTCGCGCGCTCGCCGAAAGCGCGAGCTCGAAGACCTTCGCGACGAGAACGAGAGGCTCCGCGAGGAGCGCTCGCAGTTCTTGGCCAAGATCGGCGAGCTTCAGCTCAAGGTGGAGAGCTTGCGCGAGCAGGGCTCGACGGACATGCGCATCGAAAACGAGCTTTTGCGCGCACAACTCGAAGAGCATAAGCGCTTTGTGGCGTGCTTCAAGCGTCTTAGCGAGGGTGCTCCCTCGTCTGTCAACGCGCGACACGCCATTTACAAGCAGGGCGCCGACACCGCGCAAGCGCACGTCTTGGGCCTCGTCTCACAGAGTCAGGCAGATCAGTGGACGCAGGCGACGGTGCCGCTTGAGGCAGATCTGCCGTATCAAAACCTCTCGGTGTTTTACAAGTTCATCGACGAGTATGGAAGCATTAAGAAGGAAGGTCCTGGCAGCGGGCCGGGCGGACCATCGACGCCGGGCGAAAAGCCAAGACGCAGACTCAATGTGCGCGTAGACGTTCTTTTCCCCGGTATCGACGCCGCCTCGCTATCCGAGTTCTTTTGGGAGTCCTTTTCCAATACGGCAACGACGCAGCGTTTGTACTCGGTACGCGGCGTGGAGATTACGCCGCTAACGGACGACATGCCAGACAAGGACACTAAGATGCTCTACTACCGCGAGCGCTGGAACGACGAAAAGGACCAGGATCTCGTGCTCATTTGCAACCGGCGACGCAAGGAGCTTGCGAAGTCAACGCTTGCGCTGCCGTACGGTTCAAAAACTAAACCTGCCGTTGGCAAGGTGGCTGCCATGATTATGGCGTTGAGTACCACACAGCACTCAGCAGCGCCCGAGTACGAAAACGCCAATCGGATCAACTCACTCTTTGTGCAGGGCGCCATCATCTGGAACGTGTTGGCAGACAGCCGTCTTTGCGTCGTCTTTAGCTTCCCGGACGACATCAAGCTCAAGGCAATCAACAGTATTGACGACGTCATCAATTCGGAGGGTGCTATCACTATGAAATTCGTGGATATTCTCAAGTCTTACCGCCAGGAGCTCGGGAACCGCATTTGATCTGACCATATGCACTGCCAATGGACGAGATAAGCGAGCAATTGCCAAGCAAGGCCCCAACCAAACCCTTCCCTTCCACCCCCCCGGACATGCAATTCCTGCTAGCCGAAGCGAAAGCGTATGCACGTGGAGGCCACGATAATACTGCCGAGAGGAAATGGCCTGTACATGAATGGCCCGCATGGCAAGTTTCTTCTTTTTATGATTAGACCAAAAATGATGATGATTTGACTTTTCATCGATTGGTCTTTGTTTGTTACTACATCTTGCGTCGCTATGGCGAGCCAAAGCGAAAGGGTATGCCGTACACGGATGGCCCGCATGGCAGTTTTCTTTTCTTCGATTTGACCAAAAATGATGATGCTTTGACTGCCAAGAGGACATGTATGGTCTGTGCATGAATGCTCCGCATGGCAAAATTAGACCGAACATGATGAGGACTTGACCTCTCATTGATCGGTTTGTGTTTGCTGCTACATCTTAGCTTGATATGACCCTTTTTCCCACAAAAAAGTAAAAAATAAAGCAAAAGGAGCAGCTCATTCGCGCAGCGTGCCGTGTATCGGTTGTGATCGAGAACAGTCACCTCAAGTGCAGCGAATACAGCACACCCACTGAGAGAAATAATGTCAGAAACAAGGACAAAGTGTAAGCTATTCTCGTACTTTTTATAATCAATCTCGTGGGTTTGAAAAAACGACCTTCATGCGTCGTAGCGCCATGACTCGCGCTTGGCTTCGAGAACTTCCTTGTGAACACGACCCTCAACATGCTCCTTGAGCTGCGCCGCGCTCGTGTACTGTTTCCGGCAAACGTGGCAATACGAAGCCTTTCGTTCCTTTTCGACGGCAATGGCGTGTTCCTCCGTCTTGCGGTGGGCAAAGAGTCCTTCCGGAGTTTCAAATTGCGTCTGACATGCGCGACAAAAGCACGGTCGTTTGGCGGCAGGCGCATAGGCGGCACCGGCAGCAAGGACAACGTTTTGCCGATGTAAAAGCGAACGTGCGTGCATCTTCCACGCTGATTTGAACTGTGTGCGAAAAGAACAGGCGTCGCAGGAGTACTCTCTGCGTCCCTGCGATGGTTGGCCAGCCGTTGCGTGGGATTCCTCTGTTTGCGACTCGGGGCCAGTTGCCTCGTTACGGGGTGCAGGGTCTGGGAACGAAGTTCGCGCCCGCTTTACAGACTGGGATGCTGCCTTTGCAGCGTCTGCATCTTTCTTGCTCTTGCTCGAAGTCGAGGCGGTCTTGCCAAAGCCCACGAATCTGCTGATACCAGGCGCTGGAAGCATATGCGCCGGCAATTTGGGGATTCTTTCGAGATCCTCATCGTCATCGTCATCATCGTCATCATCCGAATCTGAGACAGCTTGTGCAGCCTCCTTGGTCTTGGTCTTAGACTTCTCTAGATCTCCATCGCTGTCACTGTCACTATTGCCGTCGCTGTCATCATCATCGTCAACGTCATCGTCGTCGCTGAGCTCCGCTTCTAACGCCTTAATCTTAGCATCAAGATCGTCAAGATCAAGTTCATCTTTCGCCGACTTGGTAGTCTTGTTTTTGGTCGAAGATGAAGGTCCAACATCGACTTCAGATGACGCAGGCGACTTTGAAGACGGCGAAGAAGAATCGGAGTCAGCAGACGAGGAAGACTGCGACCTCTTACGTTTCCCCGTTTTGGATCCTGCCTCTACTTTCGCTGCTGACTTTGTTTTTGCGATTTTCTTTGACGATGAAGACGGAGACGAGCTAGACAACGAGGAAGCAGAAGATGAAGACGACGATGTCGACAGAGCCCGTTTTCTGCGTTTCGCATGCAGCGCCTTTTCCTTCGATGGGCCCTCCGCCTGCTGCTTCTTCTGCGTCGTCGTTGTCCCAGAACGCGTCTGCGCCTCCACCTCGTGCTCTGTCGCCTTTTTCTCCTTCTTCTCGCCCTTCTTTTTGTCCTTCTTCTTGCTCTTCATCTTCTTTCTCATCTTCTCGCCACCCTCGCTCTGCGACGCTCTCCTCCTCGACTCCGCCGCCATCGCGCTCCTCTCGCGCCGCGACTTCTTCTCCTTCCCGTCTGCCGCCCGCCCTCGCCGCCCTGGCCTCCACTCGTGCAGAGACGCCACTTCCCGGGGACCCCCGTGTGCGCCATCCTAGCGCACACCCCTCACGCTGCGCACCCCTGCATTCCCGGGTATCCGCCTCGGGTTTTTTCCTTGCGGCCAATCTGCGTCTGGCAGCTTGACAGTGAATCACCCCGCAACGTGGTCGTAACGAGCTTTCCCCAATACCGCGGACGAGCACGCAGAGGCCCTGTTAGTGTTTGTCTCTCAAGAAAGCAACGATCGCAGAAATGTCGGCAGTAAAAGAGGGAGAGGGCGAGTCTTGACAGTGCTTCTTTCAGGGAGTTAAAGCCATGCCCTGGCTGGCTTTCGCGGGAGTTCGCCGCTGCCGGCCACTGCCGGCCGGCCGTTCAGAGGCTCTCGCGCCGGCGACGCGTCGCGAGGCGTTCCCGGCCACCCAGACCGGCAGCGTGGGCGGCATCGCGGGCCTCCTTGCCAGCCAGCGGCGCGTCGGAAGAGCGAGCGCGAATGCCTTCCCCGCTCTTTGGCCTCCCCCGCGGCGCCGGCGCCTGGCACTTGGCTGCAGCTTTCCCGCTGCGCTCACTGTGGGTCCCGCTTGCTTCCCCCGCCCTCACAACGCGAAGCTATGCCCCGCGCTGCGGGCTCGCCCGCCACCCCTCTGCACCCATCCCCGCCTTCCCGCCGCCCCCACATACCGCCTGCGTGGGGCCCACAGCTTGAGGGGTGGGCTCCCACAGCATCTGGCCAGCTTTGCCGACCAGCTTCGCTGGACAGCTACGCGCGCCCTCCGGCTTTCTGCCCTGCTTCCGCGCAGCTTCTCCGCCGCCTGCCGCGCCTTGCTGCCAGCTTCGCGCTGCTCCGCCCTGCTTCCCCGCGCTTCCCGCCGCCTCGCCTGCCCGCCCGCGGCAGCAGACAATCGCGCGGCGCGGCTCGGGGCGCCGTGCCAGGCCTGGCGCGCCAGCTTCTCCTGCCTTCCCCGAAGCGGTGGCTGACTCTTCTGGTGGCTGGCTGGCTGCCTGCCCGCAGACGGCCGGCCCGTGGACTTTCGAGTTGGTGTTATGATTATTCCAGCTATTCTTGCCACCGGCCCTCGCGCAGGGAAAGCAGGCGCGCCTTAGAAGCAGGGCGGCCACTCGCCCTTTGGGGCGGCGCAAGTCGGGAATGGCCGCGCTCGAAGTCGGGAATGGCGCCGTCGCAAGTCGGAATCCGCGCCTGCTTCTTCGGGGCCGCGGGCCGAGACAGAGACAGAGACAGAGACAGAGACAGAGACAGAGACAGAGACAGAGACAGAGACAGAGACAGAGACAGAGACAGACCGCCAAAGCAGAGGAGCTGCTGCTGCTGCTGCGCGGCGCAGCGCAGCGTGCGCGCGGCCTCTTGCCGCCCGCCGCACGAGCGCGAGCGCGAGCGCGAGCGCAGAGGCCTTTTCGACGCTTGCGCGATAGCTCGCTCGGTGGCTTGGTGGCTTGCGGCCGCTGGCTGGAGCGCGAGCACGTCTCTTGAAATGGAGACACCCGCGACCCTGGACGCCGCTACCGCCGCCGACCTGGACGCGAACGTGGACACGGCCAGCGACCGCGTCGAGACGCTCGCGCACGAGACGCGGAGGCTTCCGGAGGTGGCAGACGGGATGGAGAGGGACAAGACGGCGGCGCCGGAGGCGGCCGAGGATCTGCCCGAACTGCCTGTGACTGCCGAGACCGTGCGTAAGCTGCAGGAGCAGAACCGCGCGCTCGTTGCCGAGGCCAAACGACTCCGAGCGCACCGCAACGCCATGGCCACGGCGCTGAACGGCGCAAGAGTGCCCATTTGCAGACACAAGGGCGACAAGCGTAAAACTCTCGAATGGGGCAACAATGTGTTTTGGGAAAAGGTGAACAAGCGCAACCTTTCCGAAAAGGTTAAAGTCGGCGCCTCGCTCATTGACGCTGGATGGCCCGTCATTGGCGGCAAGGATTCCTTTAGCTGGTACGAGATTGGACCCGACGGGGGCGACATCAAACTCGGGTCTCTCATGGAAGACGAAGATTACTTTGACGAGGTGGGCACGAGCAGTCTCGATGCACAAACGGGCGTTCGCGACGAGGCTGATTCCCAAACGGGCGAGCCAGAGACCAACGAAGATACCGCGCATACGCAAACCGCTTCCGGGAAATTGGCGCAGACATTCGCCGTCGGTTTCTGGACGCCATCACTCGAGACGACGGGAAGTCTCACCCGGGCGGCGCTTCTGGACCTCCTGGCAGGCTCGACGTTGCCCGCCGTCGTGGCTTACTTGGACCGCGATGGTATCTACCGTTTCGCGAATTCGTCCTACTTGGAGTTTGTGCAGCAGCCCCGCGTTCTTGGCTTGCATTACAAGGACGTCCTACCCGGTGCCGTGGTCAAGATCATTGAGCCACGGCTCACACGCGCACTCGCGGGGGAAGCACTCTCCCATCAGTCGACCGTTCCACGCCCTGATGGAAAGCGCGACGAGAACGGCGAGGTCATATACCAAAACTACGAAGTGCGCACTGTGCCAGATTTCCGAAATGGCGGCGTGCAGGGCTGTCTTATTGTTGCTCTCGACGTGACGGAGCGCGCCAAGCAGGAAAAGGCATTGTTGAAGGCCAAACATGAAGCCGAGGCTGCGAGCAAGGCCAAGTCCGAGTTCCTTTCTGTCATCACGCACGAGATTCGGACACCGCTGGTTGCCGTTCTTGGCTTTGCGGAGCTCTTGGAGAAGACGACGCTCGCCAAACCGCAGCGCGACATGCTCAAACAGATTGAGAGTTCGGGCGAGCTTCTCTTGCAGCTCCTCAACGACATTCTCGACATGGCAAAGATCGAGGCCGGCAAACTCGAGCTTGAGCAGGGCGAGGTCAAGCTCTTTACGCTTTTGAAAACAGTGCACGATATCACGAGCGGGCCGGCGCAGCGCAAACAACTTGAGTGGAACCTAGAGATTGGCGACTGCGTCCCTGCTGAGCTGATCGGAGACCAGGCGCGCTTCTCGCAGATCCTGCTCAACCTGTTGGGAAATGCAGTCAAGTTCACCCCTCGCGGTGGGCGTGTTACGCTTCGGGCTGCTGGCATCGCGCAAACTGCAGCGTTGCCCTACAGTGATCTCCGTTCGCCCTCGAGCTCACGGAGCAACAGCACCTGCAGCATGAATTCGGGTGTTCGCGACATTAGTGTGAATCGAGCAAAGCGGCATCGCACGAGCTCGACAGCGGGTGCCATCGACACACTCGTGCTTGAAGTGCAGGACTCTGGCATTGGCATTGCCCAAGAAAAGCTGGACACTGTCTTTGAGGCCTTTACACAGGCCGAATCGAGCACAACACGAAAATATGGTGGCACAGGTCTTGGTCTGCAGCTTTGCAAGCGCCTCGCTGCTCTTCTCGGGGGTGATCTCTCCGTGCACTCGGAGCTGAATGTCGGTAGCGTCTTTCGCGTGACGGTACCCATTCGCGTGGAGCGCGATACCGAGTTTTTGCCCTCGGGTCTTGTCACTCAAGAGTACCTTACCCAGGGCGCGGCTTCGGAAACCATGAACGAGCAGTTTGGCGCCCTGCTCGACCAGTCTGATGCGGCGAGCGCGGCGCCTACTCCCATGGACTTGAATGTGTTGCTTGTGGAAGATACGCCGGTGAATCAGGTTATTATGCGACGTTTTCTCGAAGCAGCGGCGGTTGTGGTTGACACGGCTGATCACGGCGAGGAAGCCTTGCATAAATTCAAGGCAACGTGCGAGGGCGTGGGCCGGCCTTACGACCTCATTTTCATGGACATTCAAATGCCCGTCATGGACGGTTTCGATGCGACGCGAAATATTCGCAAGATCGAGCAAGAGGCAGGCCTGGACCCCGTGCCCATTGTGGCCCTCACCGCGTTTGCGGTAAAGTCGGACCTGCAGCGCTGCCTTGAGGCTGGATGCGACAGATTTCTCATCAAGCCAGTGAAGCGAAAGGACTTGCTGTCCGCCATTTCCCAATACTCTCAGGGCCCGGGAATGGGGACACTACCGTCATCCTCTTCGGGTGATTCGTGCTCGGCATGAGCCGGCTCCGTCAACTTTGTGCTGCGGCTAGCGCGGTCTCCCTGCATGTCCCGAATGGCCGGCCACATGGCTGCTTGCCTAGCTCTTTGCTTAGCTGTTCCTTGCACGTGCAGGGCAGCTTGTGAGACGGGTGAGAACTCGCGCACGCTCAATTTTCCCGTTTTCCCACAGGGACTGAACAGCTGGATCACTCCAGGCTCATTCACGTACGTCTGAGAGGATGCAGCGCCCATCGCTGCTCTTACTTTATCAAAGTATTACCCGCATTGATCGGGTTGGGCAATTCGGACGAGGATGAATTGTCGGTGTTTTCCATGTCCTTCACTGGCCCGCATCAGACGTAGGTTTGGCGGGCAAGCAACCCGGCGCCGTCTGTTCATCGTCACAAAGGTGCACGCAAAACACGTTTGTCCCCGACGATCACTTTGTCTGCCTGGGATTTTTTTCTTACTTCTTCTCCCTAAATTTTGTTTTCCCACGACTCAGGGTGATTGCTCACCACCCCATCCATGTTTGCTCGCCTCGCTTCATGGCGCGCCTCTTCGTAGACCACCACTCGGTTGCTGGGACGAGTTCCCAGTGATGTTTCCTGCTTCTTCTTTTCTTCATTTTTAATAACCCCTTTGTGTACGAATACATATATTTTCCCTTCTCTCACCTTTTCTGCTCACGCGAGACGAGAGAAGGGTCATCGCTCAAGTCCCCATCGTGTCCGGCGGGGACCAGTCTCGACGCGTGCGCACGCAGGCCTGTATTCCCTGGTTAACTTGGTCCCGAGCTCGCATTCGATCATGAGCTCGCTCTCTCCCTACGCGGTCGGGTCGGTGCGGACGGCGGGTCTTCTCACCGCGCGCCAAGCGCGTGCGCGCGCTCGTTCGGGACGCCCGCCCGCGCCCCGCCGGGCCTCGCTCTCAGAAGCAATCGCGAGGGCTGTGCAAGAAAAAGGAGAAAAGAAAAAGAAGTCTCTTTGCCTGACAGTGAGGCTGCGGCGAAAGACGCTCTCTCGCGAGCAAGCGAGAGAAAGAGATGGACCCACCCGCCTCTAACCCCGCCCCGCCTGCGACTTGAAGCCGCGCGCGGCGGCTCGATGCGACGCGACGCGCTGCAACGCGCTGCGATGCGCTGCGACGCGATGCGAGACCTCGGTGGCGGCAGATGGGGCTCGGCGCGGCGCGAACGAAGCCCGCGCGAACTGCGCAGAACTGTGGCGCTTTGGCACGCAAGGTGTTGCGAGCGCATGCGAGGCTTCCCGGGGCCTCCCCTCCCTGCATCCCTCCGCGCCCCGCGCCAACACGTCGCGCGAGGGCGTGGGCCTCGCGCAGCCCGCGCCGTGCCGCGAGCCCGGCGCGCGGCAGCTTTCCCCCGCGCGCCCTGCCTGCGGTGGCGGGCGGCGTGGCGAGGCGTGGCGTGGCATGCGGGGCGGTATCTTGGGGCTGGATTTTGAGACATCGTTTTGGCGCGCACGTGCCCTCGCAGGCCGACCGAGCCTGACGCTCTGTCTCCGGCTCTCGCGCGCGGGCGCGGCGAGCACGCGGCTGCGGCGCGCGTCGCGGCGGGCGGTTGCGCGGAGAGGCCCCTCGCCTGACGCCTCGCGACCGCGGCCTCGACTCGCGGCGTGTGATGGCGGCTGGTTGACGTCTTGTCGCTCGTGTCATCTCATCGTGTCTCGTGACAGCAGCATCAGCCAACCAGTCTCCGTCGTGCAGCACCGCGACACGAAGAATCGCGCGCGCGCGCGCGCTCGCCCCCGCGCGCCTCCGCCCGACCGCGAGCGCGCCGCGGAAAGGCGCCGCGGCAGGGCGCGTTCGCAGCGCCGGGCTTCGAGCCGCGCGTTGCTGATGCTCGCTGCGAGAGGAAGACGTGGGAAAAGAAGAAGAAGAAGAAGAAGAAGAAGAAGAAGAAGAGGCAGGGCGGGGCAGGCCAGGGCGGGGCAGGCAAGGGCAAGGCAGAGACGCAGAAAGCGCCTGGGAAAGGCGAATGAATAAACCAGGATTCTTTCTTCTGGCAGTGGCAGGCAGCCAAAGGACCAGGCGAGCCAGCGAAAGGAAAGGAAAGGAAACTTATCCAAACGAAAACAGAAAGAACAGGAAAAGAAAAGAAAAGAAAAGAAAAGAAAAGAAAAGAAAAGAAAAGAAAAGAAAAGAAAAGAAAAGAAAAGAAAAGAAAAGAAAAGAAAAGAAAAGAAAAGAAAAGAAAAGAAAAGAAAAGAAAGAAAAGAAAGGAACTCACATCAAACATCAAACCAAAATTCAAACACCGCCAAAAAATAAAATAAAAAGTATTGACCAGGCCAAGTTCAAATCAAACTCCAAACGCACCTTCCCTCCCTCCCGCGCACGTCGAGCGAGCCGCCGCGAGCCCTGGTTCCGCGCGCCGCGCCCGCGCTCGCGCCCTCCCTCCGCGCCCGCTCCCTCCGCGCCCGCCCGCGCCCGCGCGCACGAGCACACGCACGCACGCACGCACGCTCGCACGGCCGCGCGGCCGCGAGCGAGCGAGGGCCAAAGGCGCGAGGAAGAGCGGAGGCAGGCGGGCGGGCGTCCGGCCGGACGGCCGTAGCGTTTCGGCTACGAGGCCGCTAGCGCGCGCGCCTGCGGACGGGCGGAGTGGACGCCGCACACAGAGCAGACTGACAGCAGGCAGGCAGGCAGGCAGGCAGGCAGGCAGGCGACCCGCCGCCGCAGCCGCCGCCGCCGCCGCCGCGCGCTCGCCCGCGCGTCGTCTTCCCCTCCGTCCCTCTCTCTCTCTCTCTCGCTCCCGCACTTTTTGGGGCGTCGATCGTCATCGCGCGGCAGACGACGCGCCCCGCCCGGGAAGCCTGACCTGAGTTGACTTGCCTGCCATCCGTTTATCCATCCCGTCGGGTCCCGTCTCGTCTCGCGCAGCCGAGCCTGCTTGCCGGCCGGCCGGCCGGCGCCTCGTGGCTGGAGCCCCTTGCTCCGCGCCCTCGCCGCCGGAGCCGTCAGCTAGCTAGCTAGCTAGCTAGCTAGCTAGGCTGGCTGGCTGGAGCGCGCGAGAAGATAGATCGATCGACTCGCGTAGGCGAGCGAGGAGGGCAAAGGCACCAATCATCATCGTATCATAATGGCCGTGGAGCTGCTCCAGGCGGAGCGTGACGCCTTCGCGCGCGTCGTCAACGACGCGCCGGCGACCCCGGAGGAGCCGCTGTGCATCTACCGCGGCGAGGAGCGCGTGCTCGTGTACGGCAACCGCGCTTTCTGGGCGCTCGCGCCCAAAGACAGCCTGGCCGTCGGCCAGCCCCTGCAGGTCAGCGCGTGGCCGCCCCTGTGCAAACGTCGCGCCTGCCACGGCGGGCAACCGCCCGAACACCGCTGGGAGGAAACCGAGATTCAAAATGTGAACGGCCAGTCCTGGTGTTACGCCGTGGGCAAGGTCTCGGCCGCAGCCCAGCGCACGCACACGGCCAAATCCTCATGCGCCGACCTCCTCATGGACCGCGATGATGTGGTCGTCTGCTGCGTGGACGCCTCCGGTGACGTATCCTTTGCGAACGCCACCTTTGCCACGCTCATGGGTGAGGACCAAATCATCGGCGTCCCCGCTGGACGCATCTTTGCAGGCAAACCAGAAGTCGCCTGTCTTTTGCGCGCATTGGCCGGCAACGAAGAGTGCGAATTTCGTCTCATCATGAAGAGCGAGGCCTCGGGGACGCGCATGTTTCAAATGTACGGCAAACCTACGAAATCGAACGGTGCCGAAGCCTCACCTTTTGCCTTTGTGGGAACCGAGATCTCAGATCGCGTCGTGCTGGACAGAGAGCTGGCGCAAGGCAGGCTGAACGTTGCTGCCACGGAGCGCGTCAAGTCCACCTTTCTGTCGCTCGTCACGCACGAACTCCGTACCCCGCTCGTGTCTATTCTTGGGTCTATGGATGTTCTCCTCGATATGCAGCTCGAGGCTAAACAGGCGTCGCTCGTGCGGAGCGCGTCGCGCTCCGGCGAGCACCTCATCCAGATGCTCGGCAACATCATTGATATGTCAAAGCTCGGGTCCGGAGCAATCACGCTCACGCGGGAGCGTGTATCTGTGGGAGATATGCTGACCGAGGTCGAATGTCTCGTGCGCTGTAACGCTGCCGAAAAGGATCTCACGGTGAGTCTGCAGATTGGCCGCGGAGTTCCTTCGCAGGTGGTCGGGGACAAGTCCCGACTTGTACAAATTCTCTTCAAAGTCCTTGACAACGCCGTCAAGTTCTCTCACGAGGGCAGCCACGTGCTGGTCAACATTTCCGGCCAATGGCACGAGGATCCGCGCGAGCACAGTGCCGCGACAGGGGCGTTACTGTGGGACCCCGAGGTCAAGAGCCCGGGCTTCAATTCCTCCTGCTCTTGCTCCGGCTCCGGCTCCGACGACGGCAAAAGTCATGACTACCTCCCGGGACACCCGTTTCGCCGCAAAAGATTACTACGGAGCAAACACAGCGCCAGTAGCGCTGGAACGAGCAGCAGCGCCTCGGGCACCAAGGGTGAAGTGTGTTCTTCCGTTTGCAGCAGCACGTCGGCAGGGTTCCCACAGCAGGACTTTTCACCACCTGCGGAGGGAAGGAACCCATCTGACCGGAGGCAGCCCTTTCGTGAGCTTGTTGTGCAGATTCAGGACTTTGGTGGCGGCATCGACCCACAGCAGTTGCAGCATGTGTTTGAGCCTTTTGCAATGGGTGATGACTCGTTTTCTCGCTCGTTCACCGGGACGGGCCTCGGCTTGCCGTTGTGCAAGCGTCTGCTTGACTTGATGGGCGGTTCGATCCGGCTCCACTCTGAGGTTGACGCAGGTACCTGCGCAACGGTCCATTTGCCTCTCGAGGTTCCCGAGCCTCTGCAGCTCTTGCAAGCTACGGGCCAACATGTAGCGATCGGACCATCAATTTGGAAGGTCGAGCACCACGCAGCCTTTTCGGAAAAGCGTAGCAGTTTCAAGACGTCAGTGCGCAAGCCCATCAGTATGGATGCATTGCAAGATTTTCACGTGCTCTTGGTGGAGGACACACCCTTAATTCAGGTCATCATGATGAAATTTCTCAAGGGCGCACGAATGAAGGTTACGCTCGCCAAGAATGGCCGCGAGGCGGTCGACTATTTCGAGCAAAGTGACGCAGGCACCTTTGATGTGGTTCTCATGGACCTCCAGATGCCCATCATGGACGGATTCTCCGCAACGCGAATGATTCGCGCCTGCGAGCGCAAGCGGAAGACGGAGCCGTTGCCGCTCCTTGCGCTCACAGCTTTCACTTTGGCACAAGATCTCGACGCTTGCCTCGAGGCCGGTTGCGACAGCTACCTCATCAAGCCGGTGAAGCGCGAACTTTTGCTTTCCGCCATCCTGAGTGCATTACGAGGGACTCGCTAAACACCCCGAGCCTTTCTATACATGAAAATTGATTACCAAATTATACCCGTTCTCCTTCTTTCATTCCTTTTTGGGATTCCTTGTCGTCTTTCCAATTGAGAAAATTCGATGTCTTGGCGCGCTCACGTCAAAGACGGATCTCGATTGACAAATTACAGAATAATTATGGTGTCCCACACACTGTGGACACAAACAAAAGAGGTTGGGGTGAGCCACACTATGTTATAGCCAGCCAGCCTGTCATTTGGTCTGCAAGAGAAAATGTATACGGAGCAGGAGGAATAAATGAATCATAATGAAAAGTAAAAAAAGGAAAGAGACGAAAAAGTGACAGCTGCGCTGTCTCTAATTCTCCGTGCCAGGGTGGTAATTTAGTACAGGCTCATGGAAAAGTCGCAGGGGTTCTGAAGCCAAGAGACGGGGTCATCGTTGTCCGCGTCGCGCGCAACGTCCTTGAAGCCGCGATCCTCGTACACGGACTTTTCAATGGCGCAAGTCCTGGAAAAGAGCTTGGTGACCCAGGGACTGTTGATGTCCTCGCGGAACTGGAAACGGACCTCGGACTCGAGTCGTGTGCCGCAAACGGACTTGCGCGTCTCGCGAATCATGCGCTTGCGGCGCGAGTACGTGACGGTGATGCAGAGGCAGCCGTCCTGGAGCGTGGCCACGTAGGTGGCGTGCGTTTGGGGACGCTCCATGGGTAGCGGAGGCGGCACATCCCAGCGATGCTCCTTGCCATCGAGAATGTAGCGCTGGAAGCCAGACGAAAAGAGTTTGGCGTTGCACTCGGTGTCAATCGCTCCCGGGCAGTGCGTGATCTTGACGTAGGTCTCCATGAACCGCGTCATGCGACGAAGAATGAAGGGAACGCCCATCGCCTCGCGAATGCTCTCGAGAACATCGAGCGTCTCGGGCGGGCGCAGGTACTCGCCGGTAAAGTTGTTGCGCGGGTCCTGGTTGGGGACAAAGGCGAGCTCGTTGCTGAGCGAAAGCAAAAGCTCGGCGCCGGAAGGCTTCCGGCGGCGCCGATGAAGGCTTCCGTCCGCGCTCGAGACCGACGAGGCCCCGGAGTCATAGACGGGGTTCTGACCGTCGGTTTCGTAGACTGAGCGCGGGCTGAGGCGATCCTTGCGGGGGCTGGCGTCCGTCTTGTCATCATCGTCGTCGTCGGTCTCGTCGCTGCTGTGCTTGCTGGCGCCGCTGACGCTGCCCGCATTGTTGAAGCGGGCAGCAGCAGCAGCGGCTGTGGCAGCCATAGTTTTGAAGGTGTTGGTGTAATGCATAATGTTCTCGTTGAAGCTGCGCTCGGCCTCGGCGGAGGGGCGCATGGGATCCGCGGAGCTCGCGACCGCGTTGCTCCAGGAAATGTGGTGCGTCTTGCTGGTGTTCGCGTTGGCGCCACCATTGCTCGTGTCCTTGGGGTCCCAGACCTGCGTCTTGAAGAGAAAGTAGAGCTCATCAATGCTAATGCGGTAGCGCATGAGGAACTTGCAGAGGAGGTCGAGCAGGATCGAGAGGGCAAGCGACGAGTGGCTCGAGGAGTCGCAGTTAAGGCTGGCGCCGCAGAGTGCTTGCTTGATGGTCGAGGTGAAGTCCTGCTCATCAATGAGAAAATAGGAAAAGTCCTTCATGATATCGACAAACTTGAGCGGGCCTTGCGTCTCGTTGGACGAGTGCTCGAGCACGCTAAAGTCGAGATCAAACGGCTGAAAGTCGTCAAGCGAGGCGAGGTCGCCGCCAATGCTGCCACGGTCCGCCGAACCGAGAAGCGTACCATCGTCGGCGTCGGACTCGGTGCCGGAGCTGCTGCTGAAAAAGTCCATGCAATCCGAGATAGACTTGCTAAAGTCATCGACAGAGACGACCGAGTTTGTGTCGGAGCCAATGTGGATGCCTTTGTTTTCGGCGGCGAGGTGCGCCAGAGGAGTGCAGCTCTTGATGTCGAGACGGAGGAGGCTGCGCAAGACGTGGTACAAGAGCGTGCGGCGCTGTTCGAGCGTGGTCGGGGGTACCACCACGCCGACCGGTGAGCTCGGCACTGCAAAGAAGCCATGGTCCGCGCCCGAGGACCCATGCGTTTGCTGCTGCGAAGTCCGGGAACGGTGTTGAAGGTGACTGCTACTCTTGTTTTTCTTTGTGTTGGTGTTGTTGCCGGTGTTACTCTTGCGTGCAATAGGTTTCGAGAGAGCGTCCATGTCCACCATGAGGCCGCCTGTGCCCGTGCCGGAGTTGTTGTTGTTGCTCCGGTTTGCGGTATTCGTCTGCATCTGCTTGTTGGAGTTGCCGCACGTGCACGAGCAGGTGCTCGCAGCGCAGTTATGACCGCGAACAGGAGCAGGAGCGGCAGGAGATTTGTGCATGTTTTCAAAAGGAGAAGAGTGATGATGATGGTGGTGGTGGTGGTGGTGCTGATGGCTGTTGTTTTGCTGCGGGTGTTGGTGCATGTGGCTTTGCGCAAAGTCACCAATGTCGGAAGACTCGTACTTGACGATACCGTCAAGCACGTCGTTATCCCGGCCCTCGTCCATGCCGGCCAGACCAAAGTCGTCCGTTCCTGTGAGAATGTCGTCATTATCAAAAAGACGCATCCGCTTGTTGAGGTTGCCAGTATGAGAGCCGAGCAGACTGCTAAGGCTGCTAAGACTGCTGTTGCTGTTGCTATTGTTGACATTCTGGTACAGGGAATTCGACAATGGCGCGTTGTTGCGGGCGGCGCGCTTCTTGAGAGGCTTGAGCTCGTCCGGCGTGTCAGCAAAGGTGCTGTTGGCAACGCGAGGATTGACCGTAAAGTCCATGAGTGCGGGGAACTTCATGTCAAAGGGGGCGAGCTTGGGCGTCGACGCAGAAGCGGGCGATGCAGGCGAGCTCACAAGGTCGAGTGGGCGGTCCTTGACGACGGGGATGGACTTGGGAACGGCCTTGTGCGAGCGCTTGCTTTCGTCCTGAAGCTCGAGCTGCATCTTGAGCTGCGCGGGCAGGCGGTCTAGGTTTTGGCGCTGGCGGCGACGGCAAAACAGTGTAAAGGAGGGTGTGTCTGATGATGCGATGACGCGAAAGTTGCCAGAGGAGACCTCTTCAAGGACGTAGGCGCGGAGAACATGCTCGCTCTCGCACGTGTGCTTGTTGGCGACCCAGCCGTAGTGCCATCCGCGCTTGGCCTTGTTGATGACAAAGGTGACTTGTGCGGCGTTTGCAAAGACAGAGCCGTCTTCGAGCTCGCCCTCGAGCCAGGGGTTGAACTGCTCGTTCTTGGTTCGCAAGTTTTCTGCGATGCGCGCGGTGGTGACGACCTCGCCGATGCGGAGGCCGGGCTCCTCGTCGCTCTTTGTTGGCAACTTGACGAACTCGGCAAAGGCGCGCAGACGTTTCTGCTGCGGGTTCTCGACGGCGAGAAAGACCGGTCGGCCGCAGAAACCGCGAAGCTTGTGTTCGTCCGAGCAGAGGGGAAAGCACCGAAGGTTCTTGAGGCCGCTGCGCTTGTTGTTGCGCTGATACCTCCGCGTGTAGAGGTCGGCGTCCTTGAAGGAGACCTGCATCGTGTCAGCCGGGCTCGCGGTCACTTCACCGCCGCTCTGCCGCTGCCTTCTGCTGCTGCTCCTCCCGCTTGGCTCCTGTTGCGTCAGTCGAAGCGCGCGCTGCTGCTGCTGCGTTGCGTGCGTGCGCGCTCGTTTCCGTGTCTATCCGCTCGTCTCGCGGCTTCGCTTCGCTTTGCTCTGCTCTGCTCTGCTTTGCGGCTATGCTACGCGCTGTCCCGGAGTGCGCGGCGATGCGATTGCGATCTCCCTCTCCCCTCCGGTCGGTCGGCCGTGCGTGCAGGGCCGCTTGCGAGTGTGCGCGTGGAAGGAAGGGCGCGTGGAAGGAAGGGCGCGAGGGAGGAAGCAGCGGCGATCGGCGATTGGGTGGGTCCACAGTCAGCCTCCACGCGTGGCAGGCGGGCAGGGCGAGCTCGGGCTCTCTCTCCCTGTCCCTCTCCCTCACTCTGTCGGACGCTGTTTGCTCACAGGCAGGCAGGCAGGCAGGCAGGCCCAAGCTCGGGCTTGGCTGCGCGGCGCTTCCGAAAGGGGGATTACAGGCGACGTGCCCGGACTTGCGTGCGTGAGTGCGCTGCTCTGCTCTGCTCTGGCCTGAGGTCGTCTCGCGCGCCGTCGGTCTCGAAGTCGCTTTCGTTTGCTCGGTCGGTCGCTTGGTCGCGAACAGCGCGCACGACAGGTGGAATGCGGATGATGGATGGATGGGCGGGGTGCCTGGATGGATTGTTGGGCCCAGCGCCGCGGTCGCGAACGCAGTGCGCAACAGATCGGGCGCGGTACGGCGCGCGGCTGCGGCTATCGTGTGTGAGCGCGAGCAGGAAAGCGCGTGCGAGCGCGAGCGCGGGGCTCACTGGTCGCTCGCTCGCTCCCACTCAAATGTGCTTGCAGCGGGAGGACTGCCTCGTAGATATTCGAATTTTGATGCGATGCCGATCGATGATCGACGCTGAGTTGGGGCTGTGAGCGAAGCTAGGCAAGGCAAAGCAAGCCAAGCCACGCCGGTCGTGCACCGGTCGATTTACACGCTCGCTTGCGACGCACTCCGCGCTCGCTCCTCTTTGTTTCTTTTTCTTTTTCCAACTTTTTTATTTGGGCGCTCACTCCGCGTCTGGATCCCGACCTGGACAGACGCTGGCTATGCCGCTGTGCTGCGCTGCGCTGCGACTCCACTGGCCGACGGACCGCTGCGACGCAACCGCTGCACGCTGGGCTCCTCTCGGCTCTGCTCTGCTCTCCTGCGCCGCTCCTCGCGTCGGTCCCTCGACGTCGCAGGCGGCTCCGGCGCGCGATTCGAATTTGAATTTGAATGGAGTTTGCCTTCTGCTTTTTCTTTCCTTCTTTCCTTTTTTCTTTCTTTACTTTCTTTCTTTTCTTCATTTCTGTTTTTCTCTCCTTCTTTCTTTCCTCCTGCGATGCCATGCAACGCGATGCGACGCAGGGCGATGCGATGCGATGCGACGCGGCGCGAGCCTCGCTCTCCCGCTGCCAGGGACCCACACACGCATCCACCGCCTTCGTCGCGCAGCGGCCTTCCGCGGCGCGGCGCGATCGACCGCCCGCCCGCCCCGTCCTGGGCGCACCGAGGAATCCGATTTTCAGCTGCGGCTGCCTCTCTCTCTGCCCGTCCAGGCGGCAGCCGCATCCGAGCCGAAGCCAAGCCAAGCGAGGCGAAGCGACTCGGCTCCAGCCGCGCCACACTGCGCGACGTCGCCGGTGCGCGCAGGCGAGCGGGCAGGGTAGAGCAGGGCAGGGCCTCGGGGCGCGCGCGGCGCGATCTTCGCGCGCAAGAACCGCAACGTCGCGTGGTCTCCAGCCCCCGCGGGACGAGCGGCAGGCGGAGAAGATCAGGCAGGTCACCGCCGCAGGCAGGCAGGCAGGCAGGCAGGCAAGGGGGAGGATTTTGAAAACTTACGAAGCCTTTCGAACGAGGATTCGAGCAAGAAAATCATTCGAAAAAAATTAATGCCAACACCCAAGAGGGAAAGAACTGAGGTGGTAAAAGGAAGCCGCGGGAAACTCGCGCGAGGCCTCGGCCCACGCTCCAACCCCGGCCTGCCGTGGCCGCTGGCCCCGGCCCCGGGCGACGCGCCGCACCCAGCCAGCGGCTTTTCGGCGAGCGCGGTGCGGGCGGCAGCCGAATTGGCAAGGCGCATGCACGCATCTTGACGCACGCGTGCGCTGCGGTTCAAATCTTCCCCGCCGCAGGACGACCCCTCGCGCGGGGGCACGGCGCACGTCT
Source organism: Aurantiochytrium sp. KH105 (assembly GCA_003116975.1). NCBI lineage: Eukaryota > Bigyra > Thraustochytrida > Thraustochytriidae > Aurantiochytrium > Aurantiochytrium sp. KH105. The sequence goes on from BGKB01000107.1 coordinate 56,902, forward strand.
AGGGCCGGAATGACCGCTGCCCACAGGGACAGCTGCCATTCCCCTTTGCGTTCCCTCGCGTTCTTACATAGAGTTTACTACGATGCCTAGGGTGGGGCCAAGGCGGCGTCGCGCGCAGGATGCCCCTACGATGAAAGCCGCACTTTGGATGGCGCGAAAGCGCGACTTGCTGTGCGGCGCTGCAAGTGCGGGACGAGGGGGGTGCGCGCGGAGTCCCGGAGCGCAAGCTTCTGCACCCGCCGGTCCCCATGTCCGCTGCATCTTTTTTAACCACAAGCAACCTAACTTTTCAGGCGTGAGAAAAGAAAGAAGTCCAGCCCACTCGCCAAGCAGCCAGAGAGAAACTTGTGAGACAGGAAATAGCGCAACAGGAACGACTCGAGGGCGCCAATCTGTCTGCCTTGCCACGCAGGGACGAAGAAGCGCGCGATGCGATGCGGCGCGATCTCCTCTCCTTCAAGTTCGAGCAAGATGTTTTTCCATGCCGCAGTGGCCGCTTGCTCTGCTTCTTTTCTCTCTCTCCGACTGCGACCCGTAGTTCGGGACCGGCCGAAGGCGCCGAACGCGCCCCCTAGATCGGCTCCGCTCGACATATCAAGCAGCCGCACCGTGACAGAGAGACAGAGACACAGACAGACAGAGACAGACAAACCGGGCGGCTGGCGCCGAATGAAGGGAGAGAAAGCAAGCAGGCGAGCAGGCAAGGCAAGCTCAAGTTGCAGTCAACGTCGCGTGCGTGCGTGCATGTATGCATGACGCATGCAGGACGGGCGGGCGGCGCATCATGCATGCATTTACAGTGATCTCCTGCTGCGCTGCGTGCGATGGCAGGTTCGTGCATGGACGGCGCAATTCAGCCACCATGGCCAGTTAGATGGTCTGCACCGCTCGCTCGTTTCAACAGCAACAAACAACCGCTTCACGACGCTGGTGCTAGGACGCCACGAGGAGGACGACATGCACAGACCGTGGCTGGCGGGCCGGCAGATTCCACGCCCATCCGATCGACCGACCGACCGAACGATCGCTCGATTCGATTCGATTCGATTCGATCGCTCGAGCATCGTCGCGCTCCAGCTCCTGGCAGCTCCGGCTCCGGCTGCGGCTCCGGCTGCGGCTTCCCCGCCGAAAAGAAAGAAAGGGAAGAAACGGGAGAAGAAAAAAGGGAAAAGAGAAGAACCAGTGCAGCACCAGCACCACTGCAACCAGCTGCAGCCAGGCAGAGAAGATACTTTCTGGTGCAGGCGCGGCAGGCTGGATGCCTGCCGTGGCCGGCCGGGGAAGCGCCGCCCGCGCTGCGGCGTTGGCTGGCGCCTCGTGGCCCGCGTAGTACTACCGCTGCGGCGGCAGGGCTGCCAGCCACCGTAGCCACCCTGGCGGCCAGTCTGCGGGCGGGGAAGCCCTCCCTCTCGGCTGGGCTGCTGCTGCAGCTGCTTCCCGTCCGAATCTCAAAGTTTTCTTTTTCACATCGATCCATCGATCGATCGAGGGACCGAGGGATCGAGGGACCGAGGGAGGGCGCACCGAGCTGGCGCACGCTCGCTCAGGCACGAGGCGGGGGCGGCCAGGCCCCGCGGCGCGATCCTCGCCGGCGGAGGCGGGGCCGGTCGGCAGCGGTCGGCAGCGGCAGCGGCCGGCAGGCCGTGGGCCCTCGCAGGGCCGCCTCGGCGAGGAGACCTGTGAGCTCGGCTTGGCTGGGCTCGGTTGGTCGGTCGGTTGGTTGGTGAGTTATTATCACCGGCCACAGATCGATCGATGGACCGATGGATCGACCGATTTTTCAAGTTCAAACGCCACCTCCAGTGTCCGGTGGCCGCTCGCTCGCACACCGTGGGATCAGAACCAAGCCAACCTCCGCCGCGATCGCACCCAGAGCCCCGCGGCGCCTCTGCCCGGAATCCCCGCGCCGTGACGTGGCGGAGCGTGACGCGGCGCGGCCGCCAAGCCAGCCAGGCCTGCAGCCGCAGTGGCCGCTGCCAGTGGCGGCAGAAAAGTTGCCAAGGGCGAGTGGCAGGCCGGACGCGGCCGCGGCCGGTTCGCCGCCGCTGCCTCTTTTGCCCCGCCGCCCGGGGCCGGAATGACGGCTGGTCCGGGCGCCGCGCGGGTGTGCACCGCGCGGGCGAAATCCGGGTCGCTCGCCGCGCGCCCGTGCGTGCGCTGCAGCTGGCTGGGCTGCTGGTGGATGTGAGGATGCGAGCAAGCAAGGTCGCCTGTCGCGATGGCGCCTTCGTGCCTTGGCATCTCCTTGCCGGAGGAGGAGGAGCACGGCCACGAGCGGGCCTGATCGCGTGCGTGCCTTCGTGGGCTCGTGCTCATGCTGCACTCGCTGTGCCCTCCAAGATGCTGCCAATGCTGCCAATGCTGCTGCTGCTGCACTGTTAAAGAAAGCCTTGCGAGGGCCGACCCGAAGACGAGACGGGTGCAGCAGTCTGAGCGTAGAATCCGTGCTTCGCCAAGGACCAGGAGGGGCCGCCATGGGTGCAATAGGGGCCCGCGGCCTGCAGGCAGAACCCGCGCGCGAGGTCTTACAGCGCGGCGTCATCGCCTCCGCCACCTTCCGTCGCGGCGCGGCCAGCACTGGCCAGAGCTCATCTCCCCGGTCCACCAGTGGACAGGCAACAAAGTGCGCGGGGCCGAGTGATATGGGATGGATGGCACGGCGCATCCGAGACCGTGGCGATCCGAGTGAGCGCTGTGTTGCACGCTGCCGCTGTGCCGAGAGCTTCTTCCGGCCGGGCCAGCATGGGTCCGCGTTGCCTTGCTGCTGCTGATGATGATGATGACGATGGCATCAGCCACCGGGCTCGCCATTGATCATTTCGGACCACGGCGCAGGCTCGAAGGACGTGAGCACATTTGCTGCCACCTCTGTCCCCAGTGCGAAGTGAGCGCTATCGGTGAACGCACATTGACTCTCTCTCTCTCTCTCTCTCTCTCTCTCTCTCTCTGTCTCTGTGGAGCACGCGCAAGCTCGGCGATTCTGGCCAGCCAAGTCCGTGATGTGCGGACGTCGCAGATCAGGTCACCGGGGTCTTGGCTATGCCGCCACAGAAGCGTACGCACAGGCGACAGCGACGCCAGATTGTGCTGCCAAGGTGCCAAATGTGGCGTGGGCAACGCGCGGTCATTCGACAACTTACAGTTAGCTTGGGGAGGGTCAGTCAATCAAGTCCTTGTGCAAGTTCATGTGCAAGTCAATGTGCATGTCAATGTGCGTCACGGTTTATACTAAAGAAGAAAGCCAAAAGAACTCGAGCGCATAAAGAAGGGAAGACGCGCGCTGGCTCGCTCGCTCGCTCGCTCGCGCGCTCGCGCGCCCGCATCGAAAGGAGCGGAATGTGTATGCACGCATGCACGGGAGCAGTTCACAGTGAGCCCGGTGGATCTCCTTTCAGAGCAAGGCGAGGGAGACGCAATGCCGGCGCAAGACATGACAAAGCAAAGAACAAGAGCAATTTGTTCCTTGCTTTTGCATGCGCCCCTACTTTTCGCGTGTCGCGCCGAGCACCGACTGCCCCGTACATGGTCTGCGCTCTGTGCTCTCGAGCCCTGTGCTCTTTTGCAAGCTTACTTTGGCGGCTTGGGCTCCCAGCCCGCAGGCGGTTCCAGAGGAACGCCGTCGAGAATCTTCTCCTCGCCATCAGATTCGTCCACATAGTAAAAGTTGAGCGTAGGCGGGCTCTTGGCCGCCTTGCGCCGCGCCGCGCCGTCCATGTAGGGCTCGGGCGTCCGCGCGAGCATCTCCGCAATCTGCTCCTGCTGCTCCTCCGTAAAGTGGCTGAGCTCAGGGAAATCTGCGCCCTGATAGATGCGCAGACGCTGCATGCGCTGCTTGCGAAGACGGTTCTTGGGCAGCATGCCATTCACAGCCCGCTCCAAAAGCTCCTCGGGCCTGCCCTTGCGCTCCACAAGGTCCCGCGGCGTCATCGACCGAAAGCCGCCGGGATATCCGGTGTGCCACCTGTACAGCTTTTGGTCAAACTTGCGTCCAGAAAACCTCATGTCCTCCGCGTTCACCACGACCACGTTGTCACCGTTGTCCAGGTGCGGCGAAAACGTCGGCTTGTGCTTGCCCATAATCAGCGGGATGATGCGCGTCGCCATGCGCCCCACCACCTGCTCCCGCGCGTCGATAAAGTGCCACATTACGTGGTTCATGCGCGACTTGCCGCACGACATCTTGGCGCTGCCTTTGTTCCTCTTGCTGCTCCTGCTGCTCCTAACCCACTCTTTCTCCTGCTCCTGCTGCTGCTGCCGCTGCTGCTGCTGCTGCTGCTTGAGCACGTCCTCCGCGCGTCTCTTGCCGCACGATCAGTCAGAAAAGGCAACCAGCCAGATCGTCTTTTCGCAAGCCTGGCGACCTGCGCGCTCCCAGCGAGCACAACGAGCACGCACAGCCCGCCGTCGCTGCCACCAGCGACGTCTCCGCAAGCCTCGCGCCGATCGGGACTGGCCTCGCGCGCGCGCTGCGACGTCCTCGTCCCTTTCCCTTCCTCTCCTCTCCCCTCTCGCTCGCGCCCAGTCACCGCGCCCGGTTAGGTTTGCCTAGGGTCGTAGCTGCTAACAGCGCCGGTCTATCGCCACTGTCTTGGGTCTCTTTTTGGTTTTCCTACGTGGACCTCCATACACATTTCAAATCAGGATGATCTGAGGAAAAAGGCCGCAGCGCATTCGTCGCTTGCTCGCTCGCTCGCTCGCTTGCTCTGTAGTCCTGGACCCTTTGGGCCAGGCGTCGCGCAAATATGCTCCCATTAGAGGTGGTCGTGGCCGCCACCACCCTGCTCGCGGCAGCAGCCGGAACGTGGCTCCTCAGGAGCACCCCAAAGGTCGAGCGAGGACCCCGCGGCGAGAAACTCGACCCAGTCGGAGGCACGCGGCTCAAGAACCTGCTAGGCTATGCCATGGCTCTCATTGCCAAACACAGAGAACGCCAGGCGTGTGCAAAGGCCTCGTTGCGGGAACTCGAGGCCTTTCACAAACCAGAGCCGCATCCTTTCTTCAATGAATCCTTTTACTTTCATGGTTGCGACCGCGATACAGGAGATCATGTGTCAGCCCGCCTCAGCCGCCATGGTAGCGGGGCCGAGAAGAGCTACGTTGTTTTCTTTCTCGACATCGCTGGCGTTGGAATCTTCTCATTTGAGCGCGATGATGTCCCCGTTTCCGAAACCGCTCGGGCTTCGGGTCGCCCATCTGCCTGTGGGCTCGAACTCGAGTGTCTCGAGCCCATGCGCAAATGGCGCCTTCGTTTCGACGGCAAAATGCGCCGCGGCTGTCACACTCCTCAACAGGCGCGTACTCTTTCAGACAGTGACCTCATCGAGGTTGACGTAGATCTCGTCTACGAACGCCAAACTCCAGTCTTTTACTACATGCGCGACGATTGCGCGGAAACCCTCGCCAAGAATCTTTCGCAGGAACCCTGGGGTATCCAGTTCGCCAAGGTGTGTCTCAATCGTTCCAAAAACCACGGACACTACGAAGACTTTGGCACGCTTTCTGGGACTGTCCGCATCAATGGCATTTCTTCACGCGAATACGCCTTTGACACCTTTAGAGACCACTCATGGGATATCCGCCGCTGGGCCACGATGGACAGTGTACTCATTCTTCTTGTCACGCTCGAGGAACCCTTGCATCTTTTCGGACACGAATACTGGTTTCTCGATCTCACGCTTGTATCCATGCCTGGGAACACGAGCGGGGTCGCGCGATACAGCACGGGCTACATGTTGCCCAAGGAGTCTCTTGACCCCGACGCACCAGTCCTTTGCCTTGTTCGAGGGACCTCCATTCTCGATGTTCCCTGGGAACGCCACCCCGACGGAACTCGCGAGCCAGAGGCCGAAACGGATGTCGTCATGTATGTTCGTCCCGAGGCCGCGCAAATGCCTGCCATCCCTGTGCGCGTTCACATGAGCGGCACCGTGCGCCGTCTCATCTACCATCCCGATGGAAATCAATTTCAGTATATGGAGGACGGCCTCGATTTTCGGGTCTCCAACCTCGCCTCTGGCCAACAAGTCAAGGCCTACGGCAGCCGTCAAAGCGGTTTTCGTCAAGGTGACTTTGATCCTTCGCTGGGTGGTTGTGGATAGATAGACATGCCAAACTTCCTCTGTGGACTGATGAAAATACCTGAACGAGGCGAGCGATGTCTTTTGTGTGTCTAGTATCATTTTGTTTCTTTCCATCTGATCATGCTGCGACGAACCCAGATTTTCTGCTCTCTCCTGAGAAGATATTCAAATCTTCAAGCTATCAAAAGATCGTGCTGGGTTTTCAAGGTATATGCGTCAAGTCGATCTTGGTAATAGTGACTGACAGTCTGAAAATTTTGGCTGATCGTGCGAAACCCCAAGACAAAATCGTCTGCACTCAGGGTCTGCTTCCAGGCGCGGAGAATTCAAATAGTTGTGCTGCTTTTTTACTTTTTCAAAAACAAAAAAAGCAGCAATCGACAAAGTGACTGACACATAAGCTTGTGAATTCACATAGTAATCTACGTCAAAGTGAATGTAGCTCTTTTCTCTCTCTCCAGCTGGAGAGTTTCTGCGTCTCTGATGTGTAAAGTGCGAACATGCAGCGGAGCAACTTACTCCTTGGCCGGAGCGATGCGGTGGATCGTTTCGTGGTCCTCGCAAGACTTGAGGTCACCATCGCGCATCGCCTGCCACCACTTGCCAAGGAACATCTTCTGGATGTATCCGAACCAAGGAGAAATGAGGGTACCCTTCTCCGGGGCCTCCTCGAGGAAGGTCTTGAGCTCCTCCTCGGAAAAGTAGCGCGCCTCCGCGACCTCATTAGGCACAGGAGCAACATCGACATCAGCCTGGATGACCAGCACGTGGTCAATCTCGTGCTCGCCCCACTGCGTGCCCTCCATCTTGGCAACGTAGTGAATACGCGTCAGGTAGTGGAACTTCTCAATGGGCACCTGCTCAGCCTTGATACCAAGCTCGTGCTCGAGCTTGCGGATCGCGGCCCGCTTCACACCAAGGGCATCCTTGAGCTCCATCTCACCGTCAACCCAAAGAGGGTGGCTGCAGCACGTGTTGGCCCAGTACGCAGGGAAGGTGATCTTGTCATCCGAGCGCTTCTGGAGCAAGAGCTTGCCCTCCGAGTTGAACAGGAAGACGCTAAAGGCGCGGTGCAAGAGACCCTTGTCGATGTTCTCGAGGAGATGCGTCTCGAGCTTGGTACCCGGTCGCTCGGCCTTATCCTGCGTGTCGACCACGATCACGCGCTCCTCCATGAGGGCCACCTGCGTGGCATCAAAGCTCTGTGCAATAATAAAAAGGACAAACGCATACAATTCAAGCACAGCATAGAATGCAGCAGTTAGAAGAAGCAGTAGCAAGAAGGCGTGCAAAGTCACGCAGTTAGTTGAACTTGTCCTCTTCTTCGACACAAACAGGGATCGCGCGCTTGCGCTCCTCCCTCCCTCGCAGAGTCGCCCACGACGCGTGCTGCTGGTTGGCGCGATACCAATGCCGTCATCCATCACAGCCACGTGCGTGCGCGCGGCGCGCAGCAAAAACGCGCGCACAGCGCCGGCGCTACGCGGGGCTCATGGGCACGTACCTCGAGGCTCGGGTTGGCGGCCATGGTTGTGTTGTGTGCGGGGAAGTCTGCTTCGAACGGCGCTCCACGTCGGCAACGAGTCGGCGACGGCGACGATGACGATGGGTTTCTGCTGTCGCGCAATCATCTTACGCGAAAACGCCAGGGATGCCCCCCTTTTACCTCCCATCTACCAGGAAAGTGTGCAATGGGGGGCAGACACAAACAAGAGCTCTTTCTTCTTTCTTTTCTTTTCTTTCCTTCCTCGCGTTCATTCACTGTCAATCATTCATTCAATCATGAACGCATTAGCCTATAGCCTAGGCTAATGACATCACACGCGCTCATCACATGTCAATTTCGTTTTAATTTTAAACTGCTGGTGGGACTTGGCCCAAAGGCCAAGGACCACAGAGAGAAAGAAGGGAAAAGTATGCGAGGCACGACGCCGAACAAATCACCGGACCCAAGAGCCTACAGACAGCTTCTACTTCTTCCTCTTGACGCGTTTCGCATTGGCAAAGCTCTGCCACGTCTTGGCCCGAGACTCCCGTGTTTCGCGCATGTTTTCTTCTACCTTTTTCACAGACTGCCAATACGCTTGCTCGGACTGCTCCTTTTCTAGCTCGCGTTCATTGTATTTGCGCTTCATGAGTTCATTCTTACGACGTTCCCGTTCCCGTGTGGCAAACTCTAGCTTCACCTTGCGATCAGTGGCGACGTCCAGCGTTCCAAGCTTTTCATCGACCTCAGCGGCGGAGAAGCCCTTGTCGAGAAGCTTTTCCCGTTCCGCAATCACCGAACCTTTGCATTGTTCAATAATGGCCCGCACGCGACTACGACTTTCATCATCCTGAAGTCGTTCGTAGGCGCGTCTTACTTCGGCAAAGGCGTCTTCCGCGCGAGCGTCAGTGGTTTTATCCGGGTGAACAAGCGTCGACAATTTATGGTATCGCTTCTTGACGTCAAAGGCCGTCGCTTGTTCGTTTTGAATGCCCAGAACCTGAAATGGGTTCGTGTTGATCCATTCGTGATTTTTGCAAAGAATTCTGTCGAGCTGATTGCTCGCGTTCCAGCCGGATGTTTCTTTGCTGTGATCCACAACGCTGCGCGGTCCCTCCGCAGTTGCGTCTTTTGCTTTGGGTCGGGCTTTTGCCTGCGCCAGATCGCTCTCGAGTGACTCAATATCGTTCATGAAGCTTGCAAGCGGGTCTTCCTCTTCTTCCTCCTCCTCATCCTCCTCCTTCTCTTTTTCTTTCTCTTTCTCTGCGTCGGAACTCGCTGCAGGAACAGCAGCATCGCTTGTGGCAGAGGCTGAAGCTGGTTCCGCTTCTAGAGGAGTATCAGTAGCAGTGGTAGTATCAGCAGCAGCAGCAGCAGCAGCAGCAGCAGCAGCAGCAGCAGCAGCAGCAGCAGCAGCAGCAGCAGCAGCATTATTAGGAGTAGCAGCGGTGGCAGTACCGGAGGAAGACGAGGAACCCAGACGCGCACGACATTGCTCCGCGCCCTGGCAAAGGGTCAAGTTCTCTCCATCAACGCGAATACCCTCCTCGTATGCGAGAAGAGCATCTTGGACGCGCCCCAAATTCAAGAGGGCCGCGCCGCGTCGCCCATGGGCTTTCCCCCAAGTTGGCTTTCTTCGCAGACAAGCATCGGCGTCAGCAAGTGCATCCTCGTTCGCCTTATTGCGCAAATGCGCCGCAGAGCGGTTGCTCAGCAGCAGCGCAAGCGCCTCTTTCACGGCGTCCTCGCTTTCAAACGCCTCGCACGCCACGATCCCTCGCGAGTACGCAGTCACAGCCTCCTCCAGCTTGCCTTCCCGGAGCCGCGCGTTGCCCTCCTCGCGCGCCTTGGTCGCGGTCTCCACCGCCGCCTCGGCCGCCGTGGTTGGGTCTGCCGCCATGGCGCCTTCCCGGAGTCGCTCTGCCGCCACCAACAACTTACGCGCCGCTGCGAGCGGCGGGGGACCGCCTCTGCCGCACGCCGTGCCGTCCGCGCGCGGGCTCCCTCCGCGTCCGTGCGCGCGAGTCCCGCGCCGAGAGACTTTGTGCTTTTGCTTTTGCTGGTGCTCTCCAAGTGCACGTGCCCTTCTTGTATTGGCCTCTCAACGTAGACACTGATGTGCGCAACGCAAACTTGCCGTATCCCGATTCGTTCTGAATCTGTTCGCCGCGCACATTCGTTGTACGTGTATACGTAGCCATGAGCCTTTGGCGCCGGGTCCCTGGTGTCAACGCGCGGAACAGCAAAACCCCAAAGGCCGCTCGCTTTGGTCAGTCGAAAAGACCAGGTTCACGGACGTAATAAGGGCGTGGAGCCCCGAGATCCGGACGGGTGCTGCGACCGCTTTAGAGTAGGAGATGAGGCCGTTTGCATTTCCTGAGGCGCTCGTGCGCGGCGTCATCGAATCGAGGCCCAATCGCTTCGTCATGATGGTGCGACATGGAGACGCAGTCTATAGGTGTCATTGTCCGGTGACAGGCGACATTGCCGGCCTCGACTTTGGCCGCGGCGGCATCCCGTGCTTGCTGAGCAAAAACACCGCGCCCAAGGCCAAGACTGACTTCACCGTCGAAGCCATCTCGCTCGACAACGTCAACATTGCCACCGCGAACGAGGGTCAAGATGCTTCGTGGATTGGCATCAACCAGAATCGCGCCAATCGTTACGTGGAGCATTTCCTGAGGCAGGGAGGCTTGCTCGGTGCCTCACAGGAGGATCAAACGCACGTGGACGTTTCTGTGCCGTCACGAAAACGAAAGAAAACAAAGGCAACGACGGTGACCAACGATGACGATCGACAGGCTACATTAAATTCGGACTCGGAAACGCAGAGTGAGACCGCAGAGGTCCAGAGAGAACGTGTGCTAGGAAAGTCCAAGATTGACTTTCTCATTGGCGACAACCACTTTTGCGAGGTCAAATCTCCTCTCGGGTCGATTCCCACCCGAGATCATCCCAACTTTGACCCCAAGCGCAAGCGACCCAATGTTGGCATCACGCATCGTCTCATCCGCCACTTCGATGATCTCAGTCTACTTCTCGAAACGGATCCGACGGCTGCGGCGTCCATCATCATTTTCTTCATGTATGATGCACCTATTTTTCGTCCGCCCACGACAGACGGCAAAAAGGCTCCTGCCAAGGAAAAAGAGCAGTACCGGACTGTTCTTCAGGCAAGCACACGCGCGCGCGCCGCTGGTGTACGATTTTGGCAGCTCAACACGCGCATTACGCCGACGCACGTCCACTTCGTCTCTCACTTTGACTTGCCAGATCTATAGAAAGCTATGCACCAAGTGCACGAATTGTAGGGGAGACGAGATACACATACGTAAGCCTATACCAGTATTTCTTCTCTGTACAAGGGAAGCTCTTGCTCACTTCTTTTCCTGCATCAAAAGCAGTCGGTTGTGTGTTGCATGGCAGACTGTACTTATCGTTTCCAAGGTTGGTAGGTAGTCCTGTCACCATAATGGAAACCAGTTAGCCGAACCTTGATCGACTCTAGGCCCTACATTATCTTTTCTTTTCTTTTCTTTTCTTGTTCGCGCCAAGCGCACCAAGCTCAAGTCTCACGTGGCTGTCATTTCCGATCGAAGCCTCCCCGCGATCAACATCATCATCATCCTCACCCTAGCCACATCCATCATTCATTCATTCACTCATCCATCCATCGCCATCTTCCCCCGCTGGCCAAGCTACTCATTCTCCCCCCACCCAAGATACCCCGCCCCTATTAGCAGCACAGCGTGCATGCCCGAGGTCGACCCCTCCCTCCCGCTTCGCGTCCGGGTCGAGATCGTCGACGCCCTCGATCGGATCGCCAGGTCCATCGAGTTCTCCCGCGGCGTCTCCCCGCCGGCCGTCGAGTCGAGTCGGGCCTGTCTTCGCTCAGTGGCTGCTTTCCAGGCGCCATGCATGACAGCCGCGCATGAACATGAACATGAACAGAGCATAACCGCAAGCCCGGGAGGCGCTTCGAGCGAGCGCGCGCGGCGAGCGCTTGAGCGAGCGAGCGCAGGCGCGAGGCCGCGAGCCCTGCTGCGCGCGGCCCGGGCAGACGCGCGAGGCCTCGCGCGGCGCGGCGCGGCGCGGCGAGCGCGCGGCGAGATCGCGGCGAGCGCGAGATCGGCGGCATCCATCGGCCGCGGTTGGTGGCGAGGCGCCTCGCCGGCGACGACGGCGCGCGCGGAGGCCNGGCGACGACGGCGCGCGCGAAGGCCCGCCCGGCGGCGGCGCGCGAGGCGCGGAGAGGCGCGCGCGGCGCGTAGGCCCCGCGCCGCAGACGCAGCGCGCAGCCCCGCCGCGGCCGCAGCTTGCGGGGCGCGCGCCAGCGTGGACGCGCGCCGAGAGCGGGATATCTGGGATACGCGACGGCAACGGCGAGATGGACGTCGACGCCAAGAACGCCGCGGGGGCCGAGGCCGCCGCGGCGGCGCAGGGCGGAGAGGGGCTCACCGTCAAGGAAGAGGGCGCCCTCGCGAAGCAGGAAGCCGAAAAGGCTGCCGCGCGTGAAGAGGCCAAGATGGAGGACATCAGCGACGAGGAGGACGACGACAACGACGACGAGGAGGACTTCGAGGACGCTGGCGAGAAGAAGCAGAAAAAGCACAAAAAGTCGAAAAAGCACAAGAAACACAAGAAACATAAAAGAAAGATGCGCATCATCGATGATGACGACGATGACGACGACGATGACTTTGTCGAGGCAAAGAATGGAAAGGCCGAGGGCGATGACGGCGACGACGATGACGGCGACGACGACGACGGAGACTTTGAAGAAGATGACGATGACGAGAGCCGTCAAGGCAAAAAGCATAAAAAGAGTAAAAAGCACAAGAAGAAGCACAAGAAGAAGCACAAGAAGAGCAAAAAGCGCAAGCGCGAGACCGACGACGAGGATGAGGAAGAAGAAGAAGAAGAAGAGGTCGAAGCTGATTTCAAGTCTACGAATAAGGCCCCGGCGAAACCCAGCAAAAATATAAAATCGGAAGGTAGCGGCCGCGGTCCCGCGACGAAAAAGGCCCGCGTCAACAATGGTAAGGCAAAGACCACGTCTACCTCCAGCTCCGCAGCGAAAAGCGCCAACAAGTCTTCCAACCTGTACGAGATGGGCAGATTGAAACTGCTAGAGTACGCAATGCAAGCCTATCGCTGGTGGGAGCACGAAAAGGATGGGTCCTTTCACTGGACTCGCATGGAGCACAATGGCATCACCTTTCCAGACCCCTATGAACCTCACGGCGTCCCTCTCGTGTATGATGGCGAGGAAATCAAGCTTACGCCCGAGCAAGAAGAAGTCGCCACCTTTTTCGCAGAAATGCCTCTTGATGGACCCCAGCTCGGCACCCCCAAGGTGGCCAAGATCTTTACAGCAAACTTCTTCAAGGACTTTCGCAATGTCCTCGGGAAAAACCACAAAGTGAAAAAGTTCGAAAAATGCGACTTTACCAAGCTGCGCGAGCTGGTGGCCCAGCGCCGGGAAGCGAAAAAGGCCGCTCGCGAGGCGCAGTCCAAGGAAACAAAGGCTCGTCTCAAGGAGATCGAAGACGAAAAGAAGTGCAAGAATTCCTTTGCCATCGTCGACGGCTACTTGCAAAAGGTGGGTAACACCATGATCGAACCTCCGCAGCTTTTTCGTGGCCGCGGCATCCATCCCAAGACTGGAACGCTCAAGGAGCGTGTCATTCCATGCAACGTGCAGCTGAATCTTGGCCGCGACGACCCCGTCCCCCCGTGCCCAGAGCCGGGCATGCACTGGCAGGCCGTGGTGCACAAGCCAGACGTCACGTGGCTTGCCGTCTGGAAGGAAAATGTCACGGGCAACCCAAAGTACATGCAAATGGCTGCCAGTTCGGGCTTTAAGGGCGACTCGGACCGGCGAAAGTATGAAAAGGCGCGCGAGCTCAAGCGCATCATTGGCAAAATTCGCAAAGATTACGAGCGTAAGCTCAAGCTCAATGGGAAGAACGACATGAAAGATCGGCAGTTGGGTACCGCCGTCTGGATCATTGACCGCCTCGCGCTCCGTGTCGGCGGCGAAAAGGACGATGATGAAGCTGACACCGTCGGCTGCTGCTCTCTCCGCGTCGAGCACATCACAGTTGACAAGGAGGCCAACACACTTACTCTCGATTTTCTCGGTAAAGATTCCATGCGACACAATCAGACATATTCGATGGACGACGAGCGCTACGCAGGTGTGGGCAAGCGCGTCCTGAACAACTTTTCCAAGTTTCTCGAGAAAAAGAAGCCTGACGCTCAAGTTTTTGACATGCTTTCTGTCATGGAGCTCAACGAGTATCTCAAGACGTTCATGAAGGGCCTCTCTGCCAAGGTGTTCCGTACCATGAACGCATCCGTCACCCTCGAGGAGCAGCTTCCAAAGACAATGCCGCTCTACCTCACCGTCAACGAAAAGGTACTGGCCTACAATGATGCTAACCGTCAAGTGGCTATTCTTTGTAACCATCAGCGGACGGTGTCCAAGTCGCAAGAGGCGTCGATTGAAAAATCGGCTGCCATGCTCGAGCTCCTCAGGAAGCAGCGTGACGAGCTCAACGAAATGTGCAAGCGCACCAAAAAGAACAAGGATCTGCGTAACCTCAAGCCTTCGCTTCCGAGCGATGCCACGCCAGAGGACAGGCGCAAGGTAGCTCATTTGTTTGCGCGTCAGCCCAAGTTTGAGGAGGTCAAGCGGCGTCTTAAGACCTGGGATAACAAGATCACCGCTGCCGAGGTCAGGTACCAGGACAAGGATGATAACAAGTCCGTGGCGCTTGGCACCTCCAAGATCAACTACATGGATCCTCGGATCACCGTCGCCTGGTGCAAGCGCAACGAGGTCCCCATTGAAAAGACCTTTCCCACCGCTCTCCGCCAAAAGTTTCCCTGGGCTATGTCAGTCGATGCCAACTACAAGTTCGTCAAGTAAGCCATCTAACAATAAACCAGCCAAAACTATACATTCCAATCCATTTATCCATCCATATCATTTCATTGCGCCTTAGCACCTTCTTCAACACGACACGATAGATCAAACAAGTCATGACGCGTTCATTGTTGTCTCTCTTATAGGCAAAAGTAACAGGTGTAAGGTCACAGTCGCTGATGTGAGATCAGATCCTGATGGCGGATCAAACCGTTTAGCGGGCGTTTCCTAATCGGCGGAAAACGTCTTTTTTTTCACGACCATTTATTGTCTGCGCGAGTCTGACTTTGTCCCGAATCACGAGGTTGAGTCATCAACGGCTACAACGGCTAGGTGAATGGAATGCGAGTGGAAATTGTGCAAGGCAAGCGATTGAAGCAAACGCCTCCGTGGAGCGGCGCGAAGGCGCGGAAGGCACGTCAGCTGCAGCGAGCGAGCTTGGGCAGCTCGATAGAGGAGGTACTTGAACGATGCAGACTCCACGCACAGAGTCTGGCGGCGACTCTGCGCGAAGTGGTCCGACGCGTGCAGAGCTTCGACAAGCCGAACTACTCAAAAAGCTGCAACAAGAACGCGAAGATCGGGAGGCAGAACGCGCGCGTGCACTAGTGCTCGAAGAGAAACGCAAGCTCAGGATCAAGGAGCAAGCTCTCGGGCAGGGACACAACGAGATCTCGAGCAGGCTTTTGTTGCCAAAGCGCAAGAGCAACCGACTGCGTCCCGAAGATTTACGCGCCGAAGAAGACAAACTTCGCGTGCAGCAAGATCTCAAGCTACAAAGAATTGTGCAACGCGTGCAAAGTCAAGGCCCTGACCCTCGACATGCTGACTTTCTGCGGCGCCTCTCCGACAAGAAACGTGCCGAAGAAAAAGCAGGCGAGGATGAAGCACTGCGTCAACGTGATCGCCGCGCAGCTGTTGCTGAGGCTGCGCGTCGCGTTGGCCAACGCGTGCACGAGACTGATCTTCGAGCCGGGCCAGAAACTGACGAGTCGAAACTCGAGGAAGACCGTGAGGGAAAAAGCAATCACGATGTCTCAAATGACAGCAACGACGAGGAAAGCAAGGAGGCTGATGACACGACACTTGTTCCCAGCGTCTACACGAAGCACCGTCGCGCGGTAGAAAATGACTTCGAGCTCGAGAGGTCCTTTGATCGCGAACGCTGGGCGCAAAAGCACGGTATCGACGTCAAGACACCAATTTTTATCTGCGCGGAGGGCTACCCAGCCGTTCGCGACGAGCTTGTGCGTCGAGGCTGGTTCGAGAATCCCGACAAGGAAAGCACAATCTGGGATTTTCAGTTTGCACGCACCGTGACCGCTTTCGATAAACGAGGCTTGCGCGAAGACCAAATCATTAATCGCTTCTACGGCACAGGAGAAATGTGCTCGAAAGCGGGTATTGCCAAAAACTTGCAAGACTTGCACTGGTTCGATAACGCTGACCCGAACGTCTTCTTTCCTCGCTGCTACAATCTTGGCAACTCCGACAAAGCAGAACTTGACGATTTTGTCGAGGACTTCAAAGTGACTGCTGCAGAGCGCGTTCTCAAGTTGCTTCAGGCCAAAGTTCGTAATGCCAAGAAACTTGATCAAACGAACATTGTTACGGTGTCGCCGTTTCTCGTACGAACCGCCATGCGCGTTGCAAACAAATTTGCCAATCGCTATAACGACGATTACGTGGATGCTCCTGTTGGGTTCGTCCCACCCGTGGTTTCGCCCATTGACTGGGCCGTCTTAATGCACGCACAAGACGATCTCAATCTTAAACACACCTTTCTCGCTGGAGCTCTTCAGTATGCCAGATCCGACAATCTCGATCAGCTCATGGAACATTGTATCGCCGAACAAGAACACGATCGTTTCTGGGGTCCTCAAGCCGACCTCGTCAATGAAGAAGAGACAAAGTTCGAAGATGACCCACGCATTGATGTTCTCGCTCCGAGATCAAAGGCGATGCGCAAATATGTTCGGCACCAGCTGCGAAAACTCGCCGAAGCCGCGCGAGATGGCTCGCTTGATACCCAGGATGTCCGTATTGATGAGACCGACGGAGTTGTCCAGCGATGTGCCGAGACGCTTGCGCAGCTCATGGAATTTCGCGGCGACCAGGGCCGCATTAATGGTGCCGACGGGCGCAACGTGTGGATCGTAAAGCCTGCTGGCAAGTCGCGAGGTCGCGGCATTCAGTGTTTCGACAACCTTGAACAATTGTTTCGGTACACTCGGGCCAATACGCAAGAAACCACAAAGTGGGTGGTGCAAAAGTACATGGAAAACTCTCTCATTGTTCACCGAAGAAAGTTTGACATTCGCCAGTGGGTCCTCGTCACCAGTTGGAACCCACTCACCATCTTCTTTTACGATGACTGCTATTTCCGCTTTTGCGTCGGCGAGTATTCGCTTCAAGACCTCGAGGATAAGTTCATTCATCTTGCCAACAACTCTATCAGCAAGCATAGTGAAAATTTTTACAATGGGCCCGTCGCAGAAAACATGTGGCGCCGCGACGAGTTTCTCAAGCACCTCGATAAGGTCAAGGGTAGGCCGGGAGTTGGTGCAGCTGCGTGGGCAGACCACATTCGTCCCGCAATGGAGACCATTGTGCGCGCCTCGATGAGCTGTGTGCAGGACCTAGTACGGTCGCGAGCCAACTCGTTTGAAATTTTCGGATTCGACTTTATGCTCGACGACCAGCTCAATCCATGGCTCATTGAAATCAACAGCAGTCCATCCATGGAGTACTCGACGGCCATCACAAAGGCGCTCGCCAGCGATGCTTTGCGAACTTCGGTGGCTTGTGTCCTTGATTTTAAGTACCGCATCGACGCTGACGGTCGGAGACGTCTTCGGACCAAGCCTGCGACAGATGTCGACACTGGCTTGTGGAAACTCTTGCACGCCTCGCCCAACGAGTTCCGTCGCAAGCTCGAAGGCGCAGCAGACCTTGTCCTTACAGGTTCTGGCATCAAGTCGTACAACAAATCCCTGCGTCCTAAAAAGTTCTACGTCCGTCGACGCAAACCTCGCACCACGAAACCTGCACTTAAGCCAGCCGTGCAACTCCAAGAGGCTCAAATTGATCTCTAACATAATGTATCTTTCCCGTTCTTGTAGTTTCAATCTATTAGCATGGCCAGGTCACTGTGCCGCTAGCGAGATAGCGCATTGAATTGCATGCTCTGATGTCACAGTGCCTAGTAGCCAGAGTCTGGCCGAAATCCCACCTCCAAAATCATGATACTCATGTATGTTCCTTCATTTCTTCTCATAATGAGGGAAGAGAAAAGCGTGCTTATTAGGCCCTTCAAGTTTCAACACATCGCCTTTGCCAAGTTTAGGTTTCTGATTGCAAGGTTCGCCCTTCTGAAAATCGCAGGTTGTGCAAGAAAAAGGAAAAGATGATGAAGAATAAGAAGCTACTCCACTTCTTAGGATTGACTACTCGAAGCAGAATGCGAAGGGTCGCGGAGCGGGAGCTGAAGTTTCTCGCAGACTCTTCTCACAAGCGTATACGCTTCCGTTTGAGCCTCGCTCCCATCCGTCTTGATTTTCACGATAACGTTTCCGGTGGCGCTTTGCGTGTGAGTTCCGTGACGATGAAGCTTCACGAGGTAGGGCAAGGTCTGTGGTCCTCTTCGAAGGGAGAACGTCCAATCTGATGAGCTCTGTCTGTCAAGCTTCTTCTCCCGAATGGCCTTGCAAAACTCATCGCGTACCCGCGAGCCGATGCTAGTTTCGCTTCCGTCCCGAAATTCCGAAGATATCGTGCAGAGTAGTCTGCGCTCCACATCTGAGAGCCCACTCTTCCGCGCACAATCCTTGCATACACCGTCACGATCATCAAGATTGTGATCCTGAATCTCCGTTACTTGGCCGTCGAAATCGTACCGCCGTTCAAGTGGCAGAGCTCGGCGGCAGGGTGGACACCAAAAGCATTCCGAACGATGCTCATCGCAGAGGTGAGACCTGCTCTCAGGGCAACTCTTCATGCAACCCCCCTTGCGGCACCTCGACTTTCGCTTCTTCTGAGCTCTTGTAAGCCTACGGTAGTCTGAGCTAGGCTCATGCTCCCGACGATGGCGGAGAGACTCGATTGTACCAGTGCCGGGAGATGACAGCACGTCCACGGTCGTTTGCCTTGGCACTTCATTAATAATGCGCTGACATCCGGTGCAGCGCGAGCCGGGGCCTATGACACCAGGTGCAACGCTGAAAATGTAGTCGCCCTGCGTATCGCTGCCCTTGCGGAGATGCTCATTCGGGTCCTTGCCATTCGCTGTGGACGACGCTACAGGAGCAAAACCCGCGTAATAATCAACGAAATTTATCGGGCTCATTTCGTCCGAGAAGGGCCATAGGATCATAGGCTGCAAACACTCTGTACAGTGCTCTCCACTCGCCAACTTCTCGACTACACGATTATGCGACGAATTCTCAATAAAGCAGTCAAAATCAGCATCAGAGCTCGGCTCAGAAACACACAGGGAGCAGGTGAGCGGGGGAAATTTGAGACTGCGTCGCTTTGCGTCTCTGGCAAAGCTGATCAGTCGACTTGTGCCGTCTTTGACGTGCTTTTCATGCACCCAAAACCCGCATCGTCTTTTCTGATCATCGAGAAGAAAGTCACCTCGGAAACAAGACTCACTCATGCGGTGCAACTCATGGGCAAGCCTGACTGGCGTCATGCTATCATGGCGGTCGCCTGTAAAGAAGCCAGGCTTCTTGCACGTGGCGCATGATGGCCACTTCTTACGTACATCGTCCTCATATGCCTTGTCGAGTTGATGCGCAGTGCGAGTCGCGTTCCTACCAGGCTGAATGGGGGATGTGGATGGCGCCTGGGTTCCTTGCATTTTGCGCTTTTTTCGATTGGACGATCGGAGCGTTCGATCGCTTTTTTCGACGGTAATAGCACGCAGATGTGTTTCCTCACTATCAGACTCACCCGACGATGCATCCTCGCAGTCAGCGCCGGAGTCCGAGTCTGAGTCTGATCCTGATTCCGAGTCCGAGTCGTCCGCCTCTGCATCTTTGTCCAGGGTTGCGTCTTCCATCTCAACATCGCTGTCACTGTTTTGGGCATAAAAATCGCTGGAGCTGTCGTGCCTGCTGTGTCGATTTGTATTTTCCCTGTCATTCATCTCGTGACTGTGTCGGCCGGCATCTCCATTCGTGCTCTCGTTCTCCGCGTGCTGGACACTCTCATTCTGAAACGCATTGCCGCCCTCGCTGCCGCGATGTTCGTCGTCCTCTTCTTCCATGTCTCCGTCATCGACGTAATTGTCGCCGACATCTCCGTCGCCGTCACGGTCGTCAACATCGGTATCTGCACCGTTTTCAACGGAGCCAATTCTTGGCCTCCTGAAACCTGGCCTCTCACTTGCCTCGTTCCTTTGGGTTTCGTCAAATTCTTCGATTGCACGGCTTCCGTCCATGCTACGAGGTGTGGCATCAGGTTCAAGATCGTCACGATCAGGTTCCTCGCGCGTCGTTCTCGCTGTCGATGCTGGGGTCAAAGTGGGCGGCGAGGTGTCGAGACGTCTCCTTACATGTCTCGACGGGTCGATCGCGGGCCCAGGGGCTTCCTGTCTTGGCGAGTCCCAGGACTCCGAAACTTCATCTGCCTCCAGCCCATCAATATCCGTAAACTCATTTCTCTCAATGAGCTCATTAGCACGTTGAAATCCATGACCGTATGTTGGCAACGTAATATCCGCGCAAAAGTCCGGCCGTTCGCAGATCCGCGCTGACGATCGCTGAGGAGAGAAATAGTCGTCCTCGATACGAAGAGGCTTCTTGCAGTCTGAGCAGGTGACAAAGGCAGGAACTTGCATGAGTGCTTGTATGTCCTGAAGCGAGATGCCGCTTTGGAAAAGTGCTTTTGCGGCAAGGACCTTATGCGGGTTGTCGTTGCGAATGATCAGAAACTTGGCAAGATGACGCTTCGGAATGCCTGTGCCGCAGAGGTACTTTTGCTCGATGGTCTGCACCGCTTCGTCCACCGTGCCTTGGAGACGTCTGCTGTGCCGGTGAAGAATAGTTCTGATCGTAGCGCTATCGCGGTAGTTTCGTGTGACCCGTCCGAGGACCTGAAGGAAAGAGTTCATCTCGACACCCTTCGAGCGAAGCACCATGACAAATTGCTGCAGGGGGAAATTGAAGCCACGGATGTTCTTCATGAGAACGATGAGAAGATTTGCACGGCCGCTCTTGAAATCTTTTTCGACGTCGTCAGCCTCAATGTCGATAAACGCCTGGTGCTTAGAGCACCACCGCTTGTGAATTTTTTCGAGGTCGACGATGGGAGTGAGGAACTGTTTGAACTTGGGACGTGCCCCTGGGGGGAGACTGATCCATTTCTCGCCATCCAGACCGGCCTTAATGTAGCCCGAATACAGCCCATCGCCCTTGGGATTGCAGCAGTGATACCACTCTTGCTTTCTCGCCGACGCGTCTTCTTCAAGCTCGTATTCTGGATCGGCAATCTCCTGAAACTCCTCCTGGAACTTTTTAACGGCCCTTGCGTTCGAAAAGGACACTGTGCCAGCAAAAGGCAAGTAGTTGACCATTGTCTCGAAGTAGGCTCTTTCTTGGGCTGACTGAGCGCGTGGCAGGGGCTGCTGATGGAGCAAGTTTGCGCCCTCTAGGACTTTTTGAGCAAAGACCGAAAATCCAGAAATGAAGTCTTGAACGTCGCTTGACATCGTCGCCGATTTTCCGTTGGGCCCTTGACCGTCGTAGAGGAAAATCGAAGGAAGCGAGGAGGGCGGCGATTCGATGCTCACTGATTGTCCAAGCCCCCAACCAAACCGGTGATCAGCACCCAGGATATTGCGCGCTACTCGCTCCTTGGAGCTCAGCACGTCGCATGTGCCGCTGAGGTGGAAGCTCACAGGGATGCGTGGCTCCACAACTTGCTTGAGCTCTAGACTTGTGGCGCCGTCCTTTCTGCTCGCGATGTCTGCTTCATCGCGAACGAGCTTGCCCCAGTGGGCCGCGCTTAGCCACATGGGGATCTGCTGTTTGCGCTTGCGTTTGTTGGCTTTGCGTCGCGAACTCTTGTCGCTGTTCGAGTCCTTCCCTGAAAGGGTTCCCCAGCTTCCGACAAGAAGCACGACATGCTTGACATCCCATTGTGTGTCACATTTGTGATTTTCGGTCGTGTACATGGGAAAGATGGGGCGCCAGCTCTTTTTACCCCCGAAGAAGCGAACTGTGCGAGCTAGAAGCCACGACAGAGGCGTGTACAAATGGTTGCCAACTATGACTGTATCAAACATGGCCTCCGCGTACTTGCCGATCATGAACTGCCGCCCAAACACGCGGTGGAAGAGCTCGGCACCAAGCTTGACCAACTTGACTTCGTCTTTGTTCTTGACCATAACGGCTCCGCTCAAGAGCGTGTCCCTGATGAAATCCCGTTTCTTCGCAATTGAATCGATGTCAAAGCGAAGCTTCGTAAGGTTCAAAAGCTCCGTGCGCTCCTTAATCAGGACTTTGAGAATTCTCCAGATCCTGTCAATGCTTTCTTCATTTTCCAGCAGCAGCGTCAGATCGGGAAGGTCCCCGATAAAGGTTTGAGCAGGCTGCAGGTTGTATCCGAAAAAGACGGTGGACTCCATGAGACGATCAGTCGTGCCATTCAACGTGTACCCAACAACGTGGGCGTTGTCGTCCGCGATTTGCTTTACGATCGCTCCCGTCGTCGGGTCGTCGGACTTGATGCTTTTGCCACCACGAAGGACTTCGCGAAGGAAACGCGCGAGAGTCGTCGGTTTGTGCTGGCTGCTTAACCACTGCAGCCTTACAGGCATAGCACTCAGCACGTACTGGTACGCGAGGAGAGTACTCAGCAGGGTCTTGCCCTCGCCTGGAGCCAGAGGCACCTGCAAGCCGGGTTGAGTCACGGCAAGTGGACCCAGGTCGCGATCCTCGAAGACGCGGTTTTCCTTCTCGCGTTCATGGCGCACGACGCCCGTCTCCAGAGCCGTCATGACGAGCTGCTGCGAGGGGCGAAGAGAAAGATCGTTCGCGCCGCGTTTCGTCTTGACGAAGCGCGCAAGACGAATGAATTGCTCGTTCTTGCGTATCTCCGCTTCGTCCAGCGAAGAGCGGTTCGTGTCCCATTCCTTGTACTCCTTCACCAGCTCATTCAGGTTCTTCTCCGATATCACCACTTCGACATCGCCCTGGTGCCGCGCCACGGCAAGGGCTTCCGTTTGCCCCAGAGGGACAACACGCGCGCCCTCGTGGCGGGATGTAGCCATTTTCGATGCTCCGGCCATTGTTCTCTTGCGCTTGCTTGTTCACCTCTACTGGGTGCTTTGCCTCCTTTGCTCCGCTTTGCTTGCGTGGCGTCGGTCGGGTGCTCTTCGTGCTCGTCTTGCTTTGCTTTGTTCTTCGTCTCGGGGTTGCGGGTTTGCTGCGGCAGGCCGCGCGACGAGCTCCCGCCTTCCTCCTCCATCCCGCCTTCTTCCACCATTTCGCTGCCCTTTTGAGAGTGCGAATGCACGCGAGGTGAGATCAAGTTTTTTGAGCGCTCTCGAGAGCGCGAAGTCGAGTGGGCGCAGTCGAGAGCGAGAGCGAGAGCACTCTCTGTGGGTCCTGCCTGCAGCACCTCGGCCGCGCGGCGAATCCCACCGCGCAGGCTGCGCGCGAAGCGGCCCGCGCAGCGAGGATCCCTCCTCCGCCGCTGGGCGGCCAGGTGATACGAGTCGCAGCAGACGGTGGCCACGTGCCATGAGCTTGCAAAACGTGACACGAAGACACTTCTTTGCCAGCGGCGGCAAGCCAGCCGCAGGTGATATGAGACGCAGCAGCAGCAGACAGTGAGTGTCAAAAGCTTGTGAAACAGGAAACAGGACACGAAGACACTTCTTGGCTAAGACAGCCCGCAGCATCGCACGGACCGACTTCGCCAAGGGAAGCAGCAGCAGCAGCGGCAGCAGCAGCGGCGGCAGTGACAGCAGCCAGCCGCAAGCACGAAGACCAGGCCCGCCCAAGCTTGGCGGACGCCGGTGGCCAGGTGACATGAGCTTGCAAAATATGTCACAAAGAAGACACTTCTTTGCCAGCGGCGGCCAGCCAGCCATGGCCGGTGTCATGAGACGCAGCAGACAGTGAGTGGCGAAAGCTTGAGAAACGTGGCACGAAGACACTATTTGCCAAGACAGCCCGCAGCATCACACGAAGCGGCCACGCTACCGGAAGCAGCAGCAGCAGCAGCAGCAGCAGCAGCTGGCAGCTGCAGCCGCAAGCAGGAAGACCGCGGCCCTTCAAGCCAGGCTGGCGCCGGGCAGCAGACGGTGGCCAGGTGACATGAGCTTGCAAAATATGTCATGAAGACACTTCTTTGCCAGCGGCGGCCAGCCAGCCATGGCCGGTGGCATGAGACGCAGCAGACAGTGAGTGGCGAAAGCTTGAGAAACGTGGCACGAAGACACTTCTTTGCCAAGCAGCTCGTACGAAGCGGCCACGCCACCGAAAGTACCAACAGCAGCAGCAGCAGAGAAGCAGCCACAAGCGGGAAGACCAGGCCCATCCAAGCCAGGCGGACGGCGAGCGTGGACATTTACTCTTGAAGCCAGCCCCACCCCCCACCCCCCCCGCGCGCGCCTCAGGTGGACGCGGAGCGGGTTCAGGGTCATCTTAGCAGCGGAGCTTGCCAACGATTTCTCAATCGATCGAGGCCCAGGTGCACACGTTCATTGTGAAAAGAGGGAGTGAAGTGAGAGCGCAGTCGAGAGCGCTTGCTTGCTGCTGAAGTGACCACGACTAGGAGATAGAGAATTGGGGGGAGAGGAGGCAAGGGAGCAATACGCAAACAGCACTGCCTCATCTACAGTGCGACGGGCCCGCGCTAGCCTCGCCTCCCGCGCCTTTGGGCTCAGAGCGCCGCTACCAGGGCTCTCTCTGCCTGCCCGCCTGCCTGCCCGCCTGCCTGCCTGCCTGCCTGCCTGCCTGCCTGCCTGCCTGCCTGCACGGGAGTCAGATCGCGCTCATCTGAGAAAAGCAAGTCTGGAACTGCTGCTGCGCTAGGTAGGGTACGCGAAGCTGCCGGGACGCGGCGCTCCAGGGAAGGCTCCACAGACAGCCGCGGCGCACGGCCCGTCGCAGGGCGAACAGCTTTGCAAAAGCTCGCGGCTTGCAAGCTTGCTTGCTCGCTGGAGCTGGAATTGACCGTGAGGACGCGCGAGGAGCCTCGTCCCACGCAGTTTACCCGTGCGCGGGCCAGCGAGACATTGTGTTCCACTACGATTCACCAGAGCAGAGCCACAAAGTTCGTAAGCCTCGCAACTTGCTTGTTGTGGATTCTACATCGATTGGTTTCGCTGGGCACGTTCATTTACTTTTCTTTCGCATCAAAATTGCACAAAACAGAACGGAGATCTCGAAGCTACTCCATTCGGGTGAGAGAGAAAGGACCGTCAGGACGAAGTGGACCAGATGAATCCCATGTCGAAGACTTGGGAGGAGCTCAGCAAGGATTCCGTGAAAGAGAAAATGCAACGATTTATCGGCACTGAATCAGCTCGTGTACTCAAATCTTTTTGGAAAGTACATGAGCTCGTCAAAGTGGAGCTGGCTATGAGAAAAGTCAAACCTACAAAGAAATCTGCAGAAATTCTGGAAAAAATCTTTGCCACCAATTACTTTTACGAGGGAACGCACGTGAAGAACATTGTTCGCGGAAGATGGAGAAAGGATGTGGAGAAAACTAAGGCATTGCTCGAGGAAGATGGCTTACCTGGTCACAAAGCCAAAGGCGAAGCAGCTCCACTGACACTATTCAGGTACTCACTCAAATACCGTCTCACGCCGCATGCTAAAATTGAGAACGACGAAAATCTGGTCATTCAGAATCTGTGGGAGTTCTTTCACGGGAAAGCATGCAAAACGTATCGATCTTCGATTGTTCATCGCGGTGTTGCCTACTCAACGAAAGGTCGATCTGGGGCGCAGAGCGTGTCAGGCGGTACGAGCATTGCAACAAACGATTCGAATAATGCTCAAGCTGCGCATCTGCTCCCTGAAAAAATGCAAACGTCTCCAACGCACGAGAATATTCCTGGCCAAGCTTTAACACCTTCATCACAGAGTTCTTCGCCTCCAGGCAATCGAGGTGTAAAGAGAAGGTCAGACTCGATGGACAGCGCCAGCAGTGAGTCCTCAACCATATCATCCATCGTGATACCAATTCGACGACCCAAATTGGAGGCGAATACATCAAGAACCTCCAGCGCGGCTCCTTCGCCACAGGTATCATCCATGCCGTTGTCGGCAACAAGTCCGCAAATGACCCCTCAGTCAAGATCGCGGCAGCCTCCGCGCGAAGTTTGCATGTCGACAAAGAAGACAGAGAAGTCGAAGTCACGAATCAAGAGGGAACCTGAGTCCTCCACCTCTCGCAGCATGGCGAGGGAGGAAAGAAATGGTACTGAAGCGTGCGACAGAATCTCCACGTTTTCACGAGTCGCGAGTGCGGCGAATGTCGTCGGCACTTCGTCCAAGGCGAAACGAAAAACAAGAAAGCTCGATGAACGTTGCTCCTCCGCTCATTCTTCATCACCTCGTGCCGGAGAGCCAGGCGTCATCGACCTTACCTGAGTTTCGATCATTGAAAGGTAAAGAACTTGAATCTGTTTTCTAAAGTCTCTTGAACGCCATGAGTAAATCGATGCCGAACTCTTGTGCACAATCTCGTGAGTTTCTTGTTTCCGAGGTATATGCAAACCATGTGCATCTTGGAACAAACGCAGGTCAGGTATAAGCTATCCGGAAAGTCCAGTGTGTCTCATATTCATCTTTGCTCTTCCTTCTCATCATTGAAAGAAAGTACTCACAAGACACTTCAAGTTGCAACAAAGAACCAGATTAACTCATAGTAAGATTCGAAGTTATTCAAGAGATTCTCGAAAATATAAGGAATCGCCTCTCCACGACTGAAGGCCTTGCGCAGCCGCACGCGCTGTCCCTGCAAAACCTGGCTCACAAGACACTTCAAGTTGCAACAAAGAACCAGATTAACTCATAGTAAGATTCGAAGTTATTCAAGAGATTCTCGAAAATATAAGGAATCGCCTCTCCACGACTGAAGGCCTTGCGCAGCCGCACGCGCTGTCCCTGCAAAACCTGGCAAAGATTCAATCAGCAGCTAGCCAACGTGGTAGGACAACAACCAGGTTGAACCGGGTCCTTCAAGAACCCCCCCCCCTCCCCGGTGCGGGCCCTGCAGGGATGTGGAAAACACGGCCTTGTTTAGGCATGCCACATGGGCGAGTAGAATTTGGAATGGCTCAGCTGCATCGAAAAGATCTTCGTTTGTCGTCACGTACGGGAAAAGAAAGTCGTTAATCCCCTGACCTCTGTTTCTTAAGGACTTGCTTCATGTTGGCGAGCTTGTTCTTGAGCTGCTTGTCGTTCGGAAACAACGCTGGCTTGTCGCTTGGCATTGCGCTCCAGTCTGCCTCAGTCTGGCCCCACTTCTTACGGAAAAACTGGAGAGCATCCTTCATAGCCAAAGATTGGTCAAGGGCTTCTTTAAGCGTTGCGACGTAGCGCGGATCCAGTCGGTCGCGCTTCCGCTTGGGTGCACGCTCTGCTTGCGTGTTGCCTTGTGTACTGCTTGCTTCTTGTCCGTGGCCAGCGGATCGCTGAGCTCTTCGCATCTGCATCAACTTGTCGGTGATGGTCTTGACCTGGACTGGATCCCCCATGTCCATGAGTCCGCGTTGCTCCTCCGCATTTGCCGTAATAGAGCAGTGATGCCCAAAAGAACCATCCTTTGCGTTGACATGCCGAAGCTCGACAAGAACTCTTGGTGAGTTGTTGAAGCGCTTGATAACGATGCAGAAGTTGCAGCCCTCGAGAACCTCTTTGCCAGACCTTGAATGCCTACCTTTGAACACTAAGTCGCCCACCTCTGGTACGCAAACACTAGCATTAGCTGCCCAAGATGACGCGACTTCATGAAGCGCCCTCAGCGCTAGCAAACCACGCTGCACCAACTTCTGATCGAATTTCGAGACACCATTTTCCACTGCTCGCATAGTACTGTCAGCGAACGCTCCGACGTGCTCGATGGCACAATAGGCTTCATCGAGTAAATTGCCGTCGAGCCCTGCAACTTTTTTTAGGTACGAATTCTGTAAGTCTCGAAGGAGACGAAGTCGAATGCCGTTGCTTTCATCTTTTGCCCAGAAATCGGTCAGCGGAGCCCCAGGCGAGCCTGTGATCTTCTCCACCAACTTGCAGAGCACCTTGAGATCGTGCACCTGGTGTGCAGCAATGCGATTGTTCTTCGCCAGTACGGATTGCGCGTGAGACTGGTTCCGCCGTTGTTGCGCATCAAATTTCGCCTTAAATCGACACTGAAACGTTTGGGACACGGTACATGGTCCAGCTTTGATCTTCTGGGAGATGCTTGAGTCTGATGGCTCACGCTCTCCGTCCTCCTGCTGCGATTGCCCTTCCCCCCCTAAAGCGGGTTGCTGATGTTGTCGAAGCAAAGCCTTCGCACTTGGTTCAAACATCGCATTGTCGAAGGCACCGTTCTTACGTGAAAAGCCTTCAAGATAGAGGGATTTCTCGACCATCTTGATCGACTTCGCGGTTTTCTCCCTTCCCCGCCATTTGCGTGCCTTCTTCTTGCCATTTTTCGGTGGTGCATCGCCCGGACGTTCCGGAGGCTCAAGAAGGGCTGGGTCGGGACCGAAGCCATGCGCCTTCAAGTCCTGCCGAAGTTCCTCCAGTGCCACATCGAAAGCATGCTGCTTTCCATTAACGTCCGAAGGATTGGCACGCTGTTTGTCCGTCCACTTGATGCGCGCAAGGGTAGTGTAGTATCCCCAATCATCGATGGTGAAGCCCCTTGTCTTCGTCATGAAGGAATCACAGCCCATGTTCCCCAAGGTCAGTTGCGCGATGGAATCGTCCTTGAAAACGAAAGTAATGTTTGCATCCGAACCCGACTTGTGTGAGGCGATTTTGTAAGCATTTTCAATCGCAGCCCGAAGAGACCAAACGTTCTCCTCAAGCTCGCTCAATGGAGCACATAGTTCCTCTGATTCCTCCACTTCTGCAACGGGAGGTGAGAGATCAACGCCGCCACCTTCCTCTTGGAAGGTGTCTCTTGAGGAGCCATGATCGTGGAGCACAGCATGCAAAAGGTGCGGTTGAGAATTAGCTTCAACGTTGCTGCTCACGCACGGGCCATCTCGCGACGGCAGAGGCTCGTCTTCGAGCACGTTGGGCGCCTTGGCGTGGCTGTTGGCGGGAACCTGGACGCTCTCCATGGTCACTTGGTTCACCTGGTTGCTCGTGGCTCTCAATCAAGAGCACTCAGATAAAGGCTTGAATCAATGAGGGAGGGAGCCTGCGTTGCCTCCTTTGCCTCGCGCGTACAGACAACTTGCAGCGCGGCCGCTACCAGGCGTCGCGCTACCAGGCGTCGCGTAGCGAAAAGGGATGGGCTTGCACAGCGTAGTATCCTCTCTGCTTGCAGATCGTTGCAGACCCATTCTATTTTTTCCCTTCATGGCGCCTGCCCACCGGGTCGAGTTTCTAATAGCCACTCCCCGTAGTGCGGCAAAAGTCTTGTATATGTAATCCCCCAAGACCTGCGGTTTTTCCATCGATGTCTCTCGTCATAACGAGAACGGCCGATCAATCGATTCGCCGAAGAGGAAAACGAAGGTGAAAGGATCTAGGTGCCAACAGGCCTTCGAAGTTTCCTGTATGTTATACTCAGGAACTCTGTGGTTGATTGAGGTAAAAGAAGAACAATTGAGTTGTTGTTTTACACTCATTAGTAGTAACTACTCGAAGCAGAATGCGAAGGGTCGCGGAGGGGGAGCTGAAGTTTCTCGCAGACTCTTCTCACAAGCGTATACGCTTCATTTTGAGCCTCACGCCCATCCGTCTTGACTTTCACGATAACGTTTCCTGTGGCGCTTTGCGTATGAGTTCCGTGACGGTGAAGCGTCACGAGGTAGGGCAAGGTCTGTGGTCCTCTTCGAAGGGAGAACGTCCAATCTGATGAGCTCTGTCTGTCAAGTTTTCTCTCGTTGATGGCCTTGCGAAAGCTCTTGCGTACGAGCAAGCCTGTGTCAGTCAAGCTTGCGACCGGGAGTTCCATGTTGACTATGCCGAGCAATCTGCGCTCAGAGTCCGAGAGTCGAATCTTCTCCGCACAATCCTTGCATACATCGTCACGATCATCAAGATTGTGCTCCTGAATCACTATCACTCGGCCGATGGAAATACACCGCTGCGCAAGTGGCAGAGCTCGGCGACAGGGGGGGCACCAAAACCATTCCGAACGATGCTCATCGCAGAGGTGAGACCTGCTCTCAGGGCAACTCTTCATGCAACCCCCCTTGCGGCATCTCGACTTTCGCTTCTTCTGAGCTCTCATGAGTCTACGGTAGTCGGAGCCTGGCTCATGCTCCCGACGATGGCGGAGAGACTCGATTGTATCAGGGCCGCGAGATGACAGCACGTCCACGGTTGTTTCCGTTGGCGCTTCGTCAACAATGCGCTGACATCCGGTGCAGCGCGAGCCGGGGCCCATGACACCAGGTACAACGCTGAAAATGTAGTCGTCCTGCTCATCGCGGCCCTTGCGGAGATGCTCATTTGGGTCCTTGCCAGTCGTTGTGGACGACGCTACAGGAGCAAAACCCGCGTAATAATCAACGAAACTTATCGGGCTCATTTTGTCCGAGAAGCGCCACAGAATCATAGGCTGCAAACACTCTGTACAGTGCTCTCCACTCGCCAACTTCTCGACCACGCGATCATGCGACGAATTCTCAATAAAGCAATCAAAGTCATCAGCAGAGCTCGGCTCAGAAGCACACAGGGAGCAGGTGAGCTTGGGGAATTTGAGACTGCGTCGCTTTGCGTCTCTGGCAAAGCTGATCAGTCGACTTGTGCCGTCTTTGACGTGCTTTTCATGAACCCAAAACCCGCATCGTCGTTTCTGATCATCGAGAGCAAATTCCCCTCGA
Source organism: Aurantiochytrium sp. KH105 (assembly GCA_003116975.1). NCBI lineage: Eukaryota > Bigyra > Thraustochytrida > Thraustochytriidae > Aurantiochytrium > Aurantiochytrium sp. KH105. The sequence continues at coordinate 87,417 of BGKB01000107.1, forward strand.
AAACACGACTCACTCATGCGGTGCAACTTATCAGCAAGCCTGACTGGCGTCATGTTATCATGGCGGTCGCCTGTAAAGAAGCCAGGCTTCTTGCACGTGTCGCATGATGGCCACTTCTTACGTACATCGGCCTCATATGCCTTGTCGAGTTGATGCGCAGTGCGAGTCGCGTTCCTACCAGGCTGAATGGGGGATGTGGATGGCGCCTGGGTTCCTTGCATTTTGCGCTTTTTTCGATTGGACGATCGGAGCGTTCGATCGCTTTTTTCGACGGGAATAGCACCCAGATGTGTTTCCTGACTATCAGACTCACCCGACGATGCATCCTCGCAGTCAGCGCCGGCGTTTGACTCGAAGCCAGAATCCGAATCCGATTCCGAGTCTGAGTCTGATCCTGATTCCGAGTCCGAGTCGTCCGCCTGAGGATCTTCGTCTCGGGTTGCGTCTTTCATCTCATCATCGCTGTCATTATTTTGGGCGTGCAAATCGCTGGAGCTGTCGTGCCTGCTGTGTCGATTTGTATTTTCCCTGTCATTCATCTCGTGACTGTGTCGGCCGGCATCTCCATTCGTGCTCTCGTTCTCCGCGTGCTGGACACTCTCATTCTGAAACGCATTGCCGCCCTCGCTGCCGCGATGTTCGTCGTCCTCTTCTTCCATGTCTCCGTCGTCGACGTAATTGTCGCCGACATCTCCGTCGCCGTCACGGTCGTCAACATCGGTATCTGCACCGTTTTCAACGGAGCCAATTCTTGGCCTCCTGAAACCTGGCCTCTCACTTGCCTCGTTCCTTTGGGTTTCGTCAAATTCTTCGATTGCACGGCTCCCGTCCATGCTACGAGGTGTGGCATCAGGTTCAAGATCGTCACGATCAGGTTCCTCGCGCGTCGGTCTCGCTGTAGATGCTGGGGTCGAAGTGGGCGGCGAGGTATCGAGACGTCTCCTCACATGTCTCGACGGGTCAATCGCGAGCCCACGACCTTGCTGACTTGGCGAGACCCAAGACTCCGAAACGTCGTCTGCCTCTTGCCTTCCAATAACCGTGAACTCATTTCTCTCAATGAGCTCATTAGCACGTTGAAATCCATGACCGTATGTTGGCAACGTAATATCCGCGCAAAAGTCCGGCCGTTCGCAGATCCGCGCTGACGATTGCTGAGGAGAGAAATAGTCGTCCTCGATACGAAGAGGCTTCTTGCAGTCTGAGCAGGTGACAAAGGCAGGAACTTGCATGAGTGCTTGTATGTCCTGAAGCGAGATGCCGCTTTGGAAAAGTGCTTTTGCGGCAAGGACCTTGTGCGCGTTGTCGTTGCGAATGATCAGAAACTTGGCAAGATGACGCTTCGGAATGCCTGTGCCGCAGAGGTACTTTTGCTCGATGGTCTGCACCGCTTCGTCCACCGTGCCTTGAAGACGTCTGCGGTGCCGGTGAAGAATAGTTCTGATCGTAGCGCTATCGCGGTAGTTTCGTGTGACCCGTCCGAGGACCTGAAGGAAAGAGTTCATCTCGACACCCTTCGAGCGAAGCACCATGACAAATTGCTGCAGGGGGAAATTGAAGCCACGGATGTTCTTCATGAGAACGATGAGAAGATTTGCACGGCCGCTCTTGAAATCTTTTTCGACGTCGTCCGCCTCAATGTCGATAAACGCCTGGTGCTTAGAGCACCACCGCTTGTGAATTTTTTCGAGGTCGACGATGGGAGTGAGGAACTGTTTGAACTTGGGACGTGCCCCTGGGGGGAGACTGATCCATTTCTCGCCATCCAGACCGGCCTTAATGTAGCCCGAATACAGCCCATCGCCCTTGGGATTGCAGCAGTGATACCACTCTTGCTTTCTCGCCGACGCGTCTTCTTCAAGCTCGTATTCTGGATCGGCAATCTCCTGAAACTCCTCCTGGAACTTTTTAACGGCCCTTGCGTTCGAAAAGGACACTGTGCCAGCAAAAGGCAAGTAGTTGACCATTGTCTCGAAGTAGGCTCTTTCTTGGGCTGACTGAGCGCGTGGCAGGGGCTGCTGATGGAGCAAGTTTGCGCCCTCTAGGACTTTTTGAGCAAAGACCGAGAATCCAGAAATGAAGTCTTGAACGTCGCTTGACATCGTCGCCGATTTTCCGTTGGGCCCTTGACCGTCGTAGAGGAAAATCGAAGGAAGCGAGGAGGGCGGTGACTCGATGCTCACTGATTGCCCAAGCCCGTAACCAAATTGGTAATCAGCACCCAGGACATTGCGCGCTACTCGCTCCTTGGAGCTCAGCACGTCGCATGTGCCGCTGAGGTGGAAGCTCACAGGGATGCGTGGCTCCACAACTTGCTTGAGCTCTAGACTTGTGGCGCCGTCCTTTCTGCTCGCGATGTCTGCTTCATCGCGAACGAGCTTGCCCCAGTGGGCCGCGCTTAGCCACATGGGGATCTGCTGTTTGCGCTTGCGTTTGTTGGCTTTGCGTCGCGAACTCTTGTCGCTGTTCGAGTCCTTCCCTGAAAGGGTTCCCCAGCTTCCGACAAGAAGCACGACGTGCTTGGCGTCCCAATGCGTATTACATTCGTGATTCTCGGTCGTGTACATGGGAAAGATGGGGCGCCAGCTCTTTTTACCCCCGAAGAAGCGAACTGTGCGAGCGAGAAGCCACGACAGAGGCGTGTACAAATGGTTGCCAACTATGACTGTATCAAACATGGCCTCCGCGTACTTGCCGATCATGAACTGCCGCCCAAACACGCGGTGGAAGAGCTCGGCACCTAGCTTGACCAACTTGACCTCGTCTTTGTTCTTGACCATAACGGCTCCGCTCAAGAGCGTGTCGCTGATGAAATCCCGTTTCTTATCAATTGAATCGATGTCAAAGCGAAGCTTCGTAAGATTCAAAAGCTCCGTGCGCTCCTTGATCAGGATTCTGAGAATTCTCCAGATCCTGATGATGCTTTCTTCATCTTCCCGCAGCAGTGTCAGATCGGGAAGGTCCCCGATAAAGGTTTGAGCAGGCTGCAGGTTGTATCCGAAAAAGACGGTGGACTCCATGAGACGATCAGTCGTGCCATTCAGCGTGTACCCAACAACGTGGGCGTTGTCGTCCGCGATTTGCTTTACGATCGCTTCCGTCGTCGGGTCGCCGGACTTGATGCTTTTGCCACCACGAAGGACTTCGCGAAGGAAGTGCGCGAGAGTCGTCGGTTTGTGCTGGCTGCTTAACCACTGCAGCCTTACAGGCATGTCACTCAGCACGTACTGGTACGCGAGGAGAGTACTCAGCAGGGTCTTGCCCTCGCCTGGAGCCAGAGGCACCTGCAAGCCGGGTTGAGTCACGGCAAGTGGACCCAGGTCGCGATCTTCAAAGACGCGGTTTTCCTTCTCGCGTTCATGGCGCACGACGCCCGTCTCCAGAGCCGTCATGACGAGCTGCTGCGAGGGGCGAAGAGAAAGATCGTTCGCGCCGCGTTTCGTCTTGACGAAGTGCGCTAGACGAATGAATTGCTCGTTCTTGCGTATCTCCGCTTTATCCAGCGAAGACCGGTTCGTGTCCCATTCCTTGTACTCCTTCACCAGCTCTTTTAGCTCCTCCTCCGATATCACCACTTCGACATCGCCCTGGTGCCGCGCCACGGCAAGGGCCTCCGTTTGCTCCAGAGGGACGACACGCGCGCCATCGTGGCGGGATGTAGCCATTTTCGATGCTCCGGCCATTGTTCTCTTGCGCTTGCTTGTTCACCTCTACTCGGTGCTTTGCCTTTGCTTTGCTTTGCTTGCGTGGCGTCGGTCGGGTGCTCTTCGTGCTCGTCTTGCTTTGCTTTGTTCTTTCGTCTCGGGGTTGCGGGTTTGCTGCGGCAGGCCGCGCGACGAGCTCCCGCCTTCCTCCTCCATCCCGCCTTCTTGCCTTCTTCCGCCATTTCGCTGCGCCGCTGAGAGTGCGAGTTCACACAGGTGAGATCGATTTGAGAGTGCTCTTTGCAAAATCGAGAGCGAGAGCGACTTGAGAGCGAGAGCGACTTGAGAGCGAGAGCAAGAGCACTCCTGCTAGCCCCGCAGCACAGCGGCCGCGTGGCGAAACTCACCGCGCAGGCTGCGCGCGAAGCGGCCCGCGCGGCGAGGGTCCCTCCTCCGCCACTGGGCGGCCAGGTGACACGAGTCGCAGCAGACGGTGGCCACGTGACGTGAGCTTGCAAAACGTGACACGAGGACACTTCTTTGCCCCCAGACAGCTCGCAGCAGCATCGCCCGAACCGGCTTCGCTGCAGCCACTGCAACCAGCATCGGCAGCGGCGGCAGCGGCAGCGACCTCGAGCAGAAGACCAGGCCCACCCGAGCCAGGCTGCCGCCGAGCGTGCCCGCCCAGTGCTGGAGCCAGCCCCCCCGCCCCGGAGGACGCGGAGCGGGTTCGGGCAGGAAACGGCGCTCTCGAGCGCTCTCGACTCGATTTGCTCCCGCGCCTCGCTCTCGCTCGACGCTTCGTTCTCGCGTCTCGCTGAACAGGCCGCGCATCTTCGCCTCGCAAAACCAGAATCGCGCGCGTGCGAATCCGAGCGACCGGCGACGCGCGCGCTGCACGCACCGCGCGAGCCCTGCGCCTGCGCCAGCAGCCCTCGCGAGGGCGGCCCCGGACCCGCTCGTGGACGCGCGCGCGCGAGAGAGAGAAGGGGAGAAAGATCGCATCGCGTGCGGCGGCATTGATCGCGACCACAAGAGACACGTGACGAGGCGACGCGAGGCGACCACGAGAGACGCGACGCAACGCGAGACGAAGGAGAACGACCGACGCGACGGTCCCTTTAGAATGTCGACGCCCCTCGCGTCGTCCAAGTCGTGGGCGCCCATGAGCGCGAACGTCATCCGTGAGAAAGTCAAGCGCTTTGTTCGCGAGTTTGGCAATGAAGATCTGGCAAAGATCTTCAGCATCGATAAACTCGTCGAGTATGAGCAGGACTTGCGCGAGGAAGATGCAGTGAATTTTTTTTCCACGGTGATGGAGGAGCTCTTCAAAAAAGTGTACTTCACCGACGGAAAGCACAACGAGGCCATGGTTCGCACCAAGTGGGATAGTGATTGCGAAAAGATGAGACTCGAGCTTAAAAGGAAACTTGCAAATCCTTCTCACACGCCCAAAGCAGCTCCGTTCTTGCTGCTGGGTCATCTAATGGAAAATGTCATTGCTCCGCAGGCCTCCGTGGACAACGACGAGAACCTTGTCATCAAGAGAATCTGGTCTCTCGTACGCAGTGGGACATGTCAAAACTACACGTCTCATATCATCAATTCTGGCACCGCGAATGGCGGTAGTACCCCTTCCCGAGACAACAGCACAAGGCGTTCCATGCAAAACGACGAAATAAGCCCAGCTGCCAGAGCTTCGTTTCCTTCCGGTCTTCGGCAGCGCGAAGGCTACGCTGTCGCGTCACAAGCTGACACAGAGCGTTCGGGCTCTTTCGTGCCTCGGAACCTCGATTCTGAATATGATCAGCTAGCTGACGAGTCGTCGTTTTCGGGTGAGCATGAAGCGCCTTCGCCGCCGCCAAGCCAGTTGAAATCAAGGGAAAAGAGTAACTCCTTTAGCAGCACCCCGAGCACCTCGTCACTGCTCAATTTGGATCGAGCCAGATGGCCTGCTTCCTCATCTTCGTCCTCATCCTCGTCCTCGTCCTCGTCCTCATGTTCGCTATCGAAGCGCCCTCACCGAACGTTGTCTTCCGCATCGTTGAAAGACAAGAGTTCGTTGGCCTCGTCTTCGTCTCCCACACAGCGCACCAAGTCCGCTCCGCTGTCGATTGCGACGATGCCTGTAGGAGCGCGGACGAAGTCATCGTCAGTAGCAGCACCTATTGGCGCTTCAACTGCAGAGCAAGCGACAGCGGACGCATCTGTGAAGGAAGAGACGCCGACATTGCGACGCGAAAATTCTTCCACGATCAGCGAGATCAAGAAGACGATGAAGAAGGAAAAGAAGAAGAAGCTCCGTGCAGAGGACTATATCGATCTAGACTTGCCCAGCGACGATAGTGACCTTGAAGAAGAAGACGCAGTTAATGAAAAGAGCGCCGAGGAATCATCACAGTCGCTGAGTGACAAGACAACCACGTCTGAATTTCAACATTCACCTCGACGCGAGCGACCTCTGAAGAGGGAACGCGACGCTCCGAGCAGCTCGAACTCGAATTCCCCAGCTCCCGTCGCCCAAAGCTCGTCTTCGTCGTCTTCCGGCGACCCTGCTCGCACGAGAGTTTTTACTTCAGAAGGAACCCTTGACTCCTTTTGGAGAACAAAAAGGCCTCGAATCAAGACCGAGAAGCCCTCGTCTGAGAGACCAGGTAATGCCAGCAATTTCATCGACCTCACCGAGGATTGATCAAATCACATGAAAGGAAAACTTGTAAACGTCCCAAAGAATATTGAATGACTGTGAATTGATGCGATGGAGCGGGAAACGGAAATGTCGTGAGCAGACACTAGCGCCCTCAAAAGTAGCGAGATCGATTTGGCGTCCATGGGATGACTTCTGTTGTCTTGTCATACCGACGAGCATTCAATCTCGCTGCCACTTGTCCATATCACATCAATGAAAATTTAAAATAAAACGAATAACGCTCACAGCAAGAGATTGTGTGTCCAGAGGAACTGTAAATATTAAGCCTTTCCTGACTGACTCATTGAGAGTATTTTTGACATGGGGAAGAGCATCGGAGTCCACCAGCGAAATGTATTGCCTTGGCAGGCCCGATTCTATCCTAGTGAGCCTAGCATATCTACTTTTATCAACTCCAAAACGACGGTAGAGTGTTTCTCCTACACCATGACGGCAGATAGGACTACTGTGTCACATAATGGAAAGAATCCAATGAACATTAGTTTCAGAGAAACGGTGCTTGATGAATCGGGCGGAGGATCCATTGAATAAATCAGGAAACGGTCGTGACGCAAGTGTATATTCGATGTTTGGGCGTGAATTTTTTTTTGTCTGACTTTAAGATTGGTTAAGAGGAAGGTCAAGTGCCTGACAAGCATCCTGCAGAATATCGTGTGCCCGGTTCTGCTGCTCGACATTGTCCGTTTCCAGATCCAGAACGAGAAGGTTGGATCCAACGGTTTCGGCAGAGACACCGGAAGCTGACGTTGTCGAGGGACCCTCTGCAGGCCTGTTTGAAGCGGTGTGCACATGACGATGAAGTTTGACAGAGAAAGGAGCGGTTGGTGGCCCTTTGCGCAAGAAGAATGAACACGCGGGCGATGGATAGGGGAGTTTTTCACGAAGAATTGCCTCATGCAAACTCGTGTAGACTTTGTGTCGCACCGTATCCTGCTCGCCGTCGACGCGCACCTGCTTCAAAGCGTCGAGAAGCTTGCGCTGTTGCTCAGAAAGTCCTGATTCCTGCGCACACACCTTGCACTGATCTCTGCTGGGTGCAGTGCTGCACATGCTTGAAGAGGGCAAAGCGCGTCTGCAGGAAGCGCACCAGAAATGCTCGCTTCCGTGCGTTGCACAAAAACGAGAAGCTCCTTCAGCACGCATCTCTTGGCAGCCTCCCAGACAACAGGTTTCCTTCCGCTGATTCTCCGCTTTGAGCAGCTTCGCGTATGACCCCTGAGAGCTGTGCGCTCGCCGAAAGGTTCTCTGCCCGTCTGAACGATTTGGGTTGCGATTCATGCGTAGGCGGGTGTTTCCCGGTTCCTCGTCCTCCACTCGCTGACATGCGGAGCACATTGTTTCGCGGGATGTTGGTCTTGGGTGAGCGCTAAATATGAAGGGAGTGCCGTTCTCGTTGCTCGCTTTTCGAAGCCACTGATTGGAGGATACTGGCGCATATCCCGCAGTGAGTCTTTTGCTCCCAATGGGCTTGAGGTTTTCGTTGAAAAGCCAAAGGATCAGTTGCTGCTCGCATCGGGCACATTGGTCGTCGCGGAGAAGCCTGTTGAACACCCGTGGGTCTTCAGACGGATTTCCGACCAGCTGCAGAAACTCGTCGTCGCGGAGAGGCTTCTTCGCGCAGACGAAACAGAAAAGCTTGAAGTTCTTGGACCTTCGAGTTCCCTGCGCGATAGAGAAGTCGATTTCCACGTTTCCAGATGAGGAAACATGCTTCTTTTCAACCTTAAAACCGCAGCGCTTGCCATCTGTGTTCACGAGATACATGCCTTGCATGCAGGCCCTCGGGCTTCGACGTAAAGTGTCCATGAGAAGGTCAGGCACTTGGTCCGTGAAGGATGCAGAGGTGAAGAAGGCTTCCTTGCTGCAAACGGAGCACTTTGGCCAATTTGAATTGGCTGAGGCATGAACGCTCTCATCCAGTCCATGTGAGACCTGCGACGCGTCGCTTTGGATTGTTTGAGTGCTTTGCCTTTGCGATCCGCTGCGCCTGGTCCTTGGTCGACGTTGTTGCTCGCCACCAGGAACCCCATCGCCTTCATAGTCAGAATCGCTGTTGCTCTCGTCGGACGAATCGTCAGAGTCCCCGGCACCATTCTCGTTGACATGCTGTCGACGACCACGTCGAGAAAGGGAAGGAGGCGCGGCATGTGTTACATTGTCTGCGCTCCCATGAGCACCATGGGTAGAAGAAGCATCGCGGGTGGGGGCACTGGTATCGTGGCCGCCATTTTGGTCACTTGGACTGCTGCGGAGCACATCGACATTTCGGCCCGGGGTTGCTCCACTGCCAGCCCCGCGACTGCTGCTACTGCTGCTGCTGCTCCTGCTGTTCCTGTTGCTGTTGCTAATGCCGCTGTCGCCAAAGGCGTCATCGTTATAGTGATTCGAAGCGGGATGCGGGTCTGGCCGGGAAGCTTGACCACTGCTTTGCGCGCCAGAGCTCTCGGCGTCGTTTTCGCTTGCTTCCAACAGAGATGCGTCGTCGCCTGAGGCTCTCTCACTCGAGACCCTGAGCTCGTTGCTCTCCGATCTCCCCGATCTTCCCGTGTGAACGCCTTCGGCCCAAAGACGAATGTTAGCTTGCGTGGAATTGTTGGCTTGCGTATCAACAATCTCAACAACGTCAACTTCCATCTTCTGTGGACGTGTCGGTGCATCAGGCGTGTCACTCTCCATCGCAACTACGGGGTTGTCGTCTTGATCCTCCTCCCCATCCAAGACTCTCTCGCGCACTGGAGGGGGACCTGCAGGACTATGGTGTGACAAACGCCGCCGCGCATTGATGGAAGCAATTGCCGGCAAGGGGCGTGGCGCCTTGCGCTTTGGAGACGGCGATGATGCAGATTCCGAGTCGCTGCTGTCGTGCGACATACCAACGTCGGAAAACTCCTCGAAGGAACGGCGAGTGCTGGACTTGTCAAAGCAGTCCTCGTACGTCTTCAGAGTGATGTCTGCGCACGGATCGTTCGGTCCACACTCGTATAAGGTGGACGTTGGCGTTGACTCGAAGTTCTGAGGCTTACCACACTGCATGCACTTAGAAAACCCGGATTGAAGTAGCGTCGCAATGTCCTCCTCGACAATGCCATTCTTGAACAGCGCCTTTGCTGCGAGAAGCTTGTGTTCCTCGTCATCCCGAATAATAAGGAACTTTGCGAGATGCCTTTTGGGAATACCAGTGCCACAGAGGTAGTACCGCACAAGATGGTCAAGCGCATCGTCGACACTTCCTTCTAATCGACCTTTGTGCGTCTCGAGGATCTTCCTGATCATATTCGTGTCATGGTGATTACGGGTGACGCGCCCAAGGACCTGAATGAACTGATTCATCTTCACACCCTGCGTACGGAGAACCATGACGAACTGCTGGAGAGGAAAGTTGAAGCCACGAATCTTCTTCATGAGGACAACGAGAAGGTTTGCGGCACCTTCTCTGAGGATAGTCTCGACATTTCTGGGGTCGATAGGCTCAAAGTCACCCGTATCGGGATTCCAACACTCGTGAATGTTCATCAGATCGATGATGGGGATCAAAAACTGCTTGAGTTTGGGCCTTTCAGCTTCCGGCAAACTCACCCATCGCTCAGCGTTACCCGGCCCCGTGACAATGTAGCCTGAGTAGAGTCCATCACCAGCTGGATTGCAGCAATGGTAGCATTCCACGACCCTCGCAGATGCGTTTGGGCCAGGCGGACTCTTTTTCCGGGCAATTTTCTTAAAATCTTGCTTGAAGGTATCGACCGCGGCCTTGCTTGAGAAGGAAGCTGTTCCGGCAAACGGCAAGTACTCCATCATAGCCTTGTAGTGACGTCGCTCCTTCGCAGAGCTCGCCGCAGCCTCCTCGGAGATCTTACCAGCCCGGGCTTGAACCGTGTAAGAGAACACGGACATTCCAGAAAAGAAGTCACCAACGTCACTTTTGTACTTGCCTCCAAGGCGGCGTTTCCCGTCCGCATCGTACAAGATGATGGAGGGAAGTGATGATGGAGGATCTTGAATGCTTACCGACTGGCCGAGACCGTATCCGAACTTGTGTCGAGCACCAAGAATGTTGCGAGCTACGCGTTGCTTGGTCGACAACACGTCGCACGTGCCGCTAAAGTGAAACGAAACAGGGAAGCAAGGCTCAACGGTCGTCGTCAACGTCCTGGCCATCTGTCGCTCAGCTTTGCTGGCGATGTCGGCTTCGTCGCGAATTAGCTTGCCCCAATGCGCCCTGGAGAGCCACGTCGGCGTCTCGCTCTCACTTTGCTCTTGCCCTCTTCTGGTCCCTGCGAGGGTGGTCCAATTCCCTACAAGAAGAACTGCGTTGTAGGCCTGCGATGGTCCTGTGCAGGATGAGTTCTCGTAGCCCAGCAAGGGCATCAAGGTACGCCACTGATCTTTCCCGCCATGAAAGCTGACGGTGCGCGAGAGCAGCCAGGAAAATGGCGTGTACAGGTGATCGCCAATGATGACCGTCTCAAACAGGGCTGGCGCGTATTCTCCGATCCTGAATGTTTTTCCAAAGACGCTCGTGAATAGCTCAGCTCCGAGCTTAACAATGTGAACCTCGTCGCCCTGTTTGTAGGCCACAGCTCCGCTCAGCATGGTCTCCTTGATGAGAGTCACTCGCTCAAAGTCGGTGTCTTCGGGCCGAATACCAGTCCTTTCCTCGATGATGCCTTGGATGATGCTCCAAACCCTGTCAAGGCTATCCGGATCCTCGAGCAGCTTGGTAAGATCCGGAAGTTCCTCAAGAAAGGTCTCCGCAGGCTGGCGATGGTAACCAAAGACGACTGCAGACTCAAAGAGACGAATCGATTTCTTGCCGCTCTTCTTGTCGCGAACCACGTACCCTGAAACGTTGGCATTGTCGCAGGCAACCTGATCCAGGATCGACTGTTCGGCTGGAACGTCAGAGCTGAACGCTCGCGTCAATACACCATGGAGAAAGCTGGCCAGAGTCCACGCTTGCTTCTTGCATTGCAGCCAGTCGCACTGCACGGGCATCTGGCCCAGCACCGTGAGTAGCGCAATGATGGTGCAAAGGAGAGTTTTTCCTTCTCCTGTGGCGATGCGGCACTGCAAGCCCGGTTGCGTCAACGCAAGAGGCCCAAGATCTCGTTCTTCGAGCCGAAACTCTTCTTGGTCATTGCCTAGGGCATTCTGGATCCTTTCAACCTGGTGCTCCACCCTTCCGCTCTGGAGGGCGCCGACAACCAGCTGCTGAGAGTGGCGTAGCTGTAGAGCGGACGAGCCACGGTGACTCGTAACGTACTTGATGACAGCAATGTGCTGTTCGTTCTTTTTCATCTCGAATTTCTTCAAGGGGCGTTCCTTGCCCCACGGCTCAAAGTCCATCGCGTCCAGTTGCTCGGACAGTATCACCTTGGCGATCCCCTCGTCCACCATGGCGTGGTTCAGAGCCGCGCGGCTTTTCACGGACAGGATTTCGCAGTTGTTCTCGGACATCTTGGACTTGCTTCGAAATGCGTCGAAGACTTGGTCTTGTGCTTGTGCTTGTGCTTGTGCTTGAGCTTGTGCTTGTGCTTGTGCTTGTGCTTGAGCTTGTGCTTGTGCTTGTGCTTGTGCTTGTGCTTGTGCTTGTGCTTGTGCTTGCTTTGGAGGCTTGCTCGCTTTGATTTCGGATTTGCTGCTGCTGCTGCGCACCCGCTGCCTCCCGGTGCCTCCTTTCGCTGCCCTCCCGCTCCTTCGATCGTTATTACCCATCCGGATCGCTCTCGTCAGGGGGGGTTGGAAGGGCAATCAAGAGATTTGGGAGCGATCTCATCGAAAGTGGGAGCGTTCTCATCGGAAATGGGAGCACACTCATCGGGATCGGTAGTGCTCTCGTTGAGATTGGGAGCGATCTCATCGAAAGTGGGAGCGCTCGCTCTCATCGGGATCGGGAGTGGGAACCGCAGAAGGAGAGGCCTGAGTGCATTGGCCGAAAGTGCGTGGGACTTCTTTCATCGAGAGCAAGCTGGCGAGCCCGTGCCTTTGAGACTGCCCTTCCTTCCCCCTCCACTTCCTCGGTCGGCGTCGTCATCGTCGTCTGAATGCATTCGAGAGCGCTCGCGCTCGGTACTTCCTTCATCGAGAGCAAGTCCAGAGCACGTCGAGACATGGTCGAGAGCAAGCTAGCTAGAGCGAGCGTCCATCCACATCCGACGGAGCAATCAGCATCGCGCGAGCGCATGGCATGCTCGAGCCGCGTGCTCGCGCCACCAAGAGCTCCCGAAGGTGCTCGCTCGCGGCCTGCCCGAGGCCTCGCCCCTCGCGACTCGCGGCTCGAGGAAGCGCCCTGGAGCTGAGCTCGCGCCCGAGCAGGAGGCGGCCGCGGCTGGTCTTGATTTCCCGGCGCGGCAGAGCCCTCTCGAGAGCGAGGCCGCGCGCGGGCGAGAGCGCGCGCGAGCGGACGCGCACGCCGGGAGCGCGCTCGCACGCGACGGCGCGCGACGCGCTGCAGAGGCCCGCGGCGCGGGTCCGGCCCCGGTCTGTCTGTTGGGTGGCGGGCGGGAGGAGGAGCGGACCGCGCGTGGCGACGGGAGGCGAAGACCACAGGACGCGGCGGCTCGCGTCGCGCTCGTGCGGCGCACTCGCTGACGTGCTCGCTCGCTCGCTCGGTGCTGCTTCGCCCACGAGGCGATCGACGACAAAAGAGGCTCGTCTGCCTGCCTGCCCGTGCGACTGAGCATCGGGCATCTGGGCAAGCGCGAGCCAGGGATCCACGACCACGCGAGCTCGAAGCGCTCGGTGGCTCGCGCCCACGCTGTCCACCCGGATCGGCGCACGGCTGCGGACGTGGACTTTCACGTCAACACGACCAAGATGACAACGTCTTTGACACCGTCGCACGACCCCAGGACCTGGCGACCCCTTGATGATGAAGCCATTCACGCAAAGGTGACCGTCCTGTTGGAGGAGGTCCCCGAGTTGGCTTGGATCTGGGACGCCCCAACTCTCGTCGAGATAGAGATGGAGTTGCGTAAGAAGGAAACGAGGCCCTTTTCAAAAATTTTGGAACATTGCTTTGAGAAAAACTACTATCCCAGAGGGCATCACGTTCCCGAAGTTATCCGCGCTAAATGGGCAAAAGATTGCAGAATCCTGGGCACCCAACTTTCGAGGCGATTTAAGCGCAGGGTTTCACGAAATTTTGCAGCACAATTCATTGTCATGCGTTGTGCCTTGCATGATCGTCTCTCGCCTCATCCTACCATCTCCATGGATGAAAATCTTGCCGTCAAAAAGCTTTGGTGGCATATTTGCGCGCCCACGAGTGGGATCTATCGCTCGCATATTATTAATCATGGCACGGCAATCCCTTCGTACAGCAAAATAACAAAGCGACCACAACAGGAAAGTGACGAGGGGAAGAGTGTTACGATCGATCTCTCGGGCAGTCCAGATCCGGACGTAGCTGTATGTAAATCACCTGTATCATCAGCCAACTGCAGCAAGACGAGGCGCCAAGCACCTGCAATTCGCTCGCAAAAAGATGTAAAAACTGTAAATAAAAGACGCGACGAGTCGCCAAGCGAACTCGATTCAAACGGCTGTGGCTCTTCTTCGCGTTCGTTGGGAAGAAATCGATCTGCGGAGCAACTATCTGAGAAGAAGCCACAACGCTCGGCACAGATGGAGAAAGACCGTGCGCTACCCAAGGTCTTGCCTTGCAAGCAGGAGATTGATGTTATTGACAAGAGTCGGTTCGATGACAGTAGCGACGATGAAGCTTTTATCGGTAGCAACTTGGATGGACCAGGTTGTTCAAAGGCCTCGACTACATTGTCCTCTTCGGCAGCCGGCCGCACAAGAACTCCGTTGCTCTCGGCGCGATCGGGGTCTCCAGGGTCAGGAAGAGGAATTTTGAAGCTAGAATTTCGTCGGGATACAGCGTCGTCTGCGCCGAGTCGGGGTGTCATCAAGCTCGAGCACAGGCCATTACCGAAGCGGCGCAAAGTGTTGCCCGGCATCTCGGATCTCTCCGAAGCCTTCATCTAATTTGTTAGTCTAAGGTTAGGCCCAAATGTTATGTTTGCCGAATCATCATTTGTTTGTGTTGGCCTACTACCAGCGGCTGCGGTTTGCTGCGGCGCCAGCCAAATGGGCGAATTCCTTGGAACAACCATTGTATACTTGTTCCTTGTTCCTGGAGCCAGAACATCACATTCTCAAGTCCCCGCGAGTTCTCAGAAAAGAGAGAAAGAGAGAGAGATTCCAGCTGGGCAAATCAGGAACTCGATCCTCGTAGCGCTTTCGGAGGGCGACTCCCACGCGCGAGCTGCGAGCGAGCCCGAGCTACTCCAAAGACGAGGCGTGAGCTTGCTCGGAAGCGCGAGCCTGAACCAGAGCTTGAGCGAGCCAGAACGATGGCGTCGGGTAGTACTTCTTCGGCCGCAGCCGGCACGATGCAAGCGTGCTTCTATGCCAAGTTCGGCGGGCCCGAGGTGGACCAGGTGGGCGAAGTGCCACGACCCAAGGCGCAAGATCTTGCAGAGGGCCAGGTCCTGCTAGAAATGCGTGCATCTTCTTTAAACCCGGCAGATTATAAGCAACGCAGTGGAAAGCACGCGGCCATCTTGTCCATCAAGCTGCCTCAGGTGTACGGCTTTGACTTTTGTGGCAAGGTGGTCGCTTCCAAAAGCACGGAGTGGGTTGCTGGCGACGAAGTCTTTGGCATGTGCAAGGGCCTTCGTCGAGGCGGTCTCGCCGAGTTCTTCATCGTGGATGGTGACATTTGCGTGCGGAGGCCACCAAACATGCCGAGTTTCGACGCCGCAGGCCTCCCACTCGTGGGTATTACCGTGCTTAAAGCGTTTTCCAAATGCAGATTGCTACCCGCTGCTCAACGAAGCTCCTCGCAAAAAGCGCCGAGAATTCTTGTTCTCGGAGGAGCAGGCGGTGTCGGAACTGTGGCAATCCAGCTTGCCAAAGGGTACTATGGCGCTAGTTTCGTGGCAACAACAGCCTCGGCCGGCGAGAAGTCAGATCTCGTTCGCGAGCTGGGCGCAGACCGGGTCGTGAACTACCGTGACGAAAAGTTTTGGCAAGTTTTGGCGTCATCGTCCGAAGACGATCTCTTTGATGCAATTCTTGATTGTACCGGCGAGGCGGTCAAGTGCCCCTCTCTGCTACGCGATGGTGGCGGTCTCGTTAGCATTGCAGCTTCGCCGACGGTTGCTGCTTTGCGCGAGTTCATCGAGGAGTCAGACACGCGAAGCTTTCACAAAATCACCTTTGGCGTCGATGGGTTTCTGCACAGTACTTTCGGAGGATTCATCTTCGATCGTCTTACGGGCGCCGCCTCTCTCGAGTCCAAGTGTCGTAAACGAGGCGGCGGGACCTTTGCGCACATTATTGGAACAGGTCATCGCGAGTACGTTGAAATCCTTGCAGCCGAGTACAATGCAGGTCGTCTGCGCACGGTCATTGACCACGTCTATCCATTGCGGGATGGCATCCAAGCGATCGAACGGATAGAGAGCGGGCGTGCCAAGGGCAAAGTCATCATCTCCATCGCAGACGAAGAGGCGAGTACGACGACGGCCATCTAGAAACTGCGCAAGTCGCTGTCGATGCAACGCAGCTCCATCATCCGCGGGCGAAACATTTCGGAGTCGGTCTAGGCCTACCTATACAAAAGTAAAACTAATTTGTTATCATCACTTCTTTCTTACGCACACGTTTCGAAGAAATGCTTCGGGCAAGTGAAAGTAAGAAAGGACAAACTTTTGCTTTTTTCCGGACAGGTCAATCCATGCAAGAGTTCGAAGACCACTGACTTCTACCTCTCTTTCTTTCTCTTTTTTCCTTGGCTGAGTGGCTGTCAGGAGTGTGTGTTAGCGGTGCTCAGAATGACCCAAAATCGTGCATTTTCTCCTTATCTACCCCCTCCTTGAGGGTTCAACTACTGCTAAGCAGGGAGAGGGCCTCGTGAGGAAATCGATCAGAGCTGCAACTTAACCGTAGCAGGCTGTCTGCGCGCTGTCTGCTCGTGCGCAGGTGCGTGCGCGGGCGCAAAAGCAGCAAGCGCGCAGGAGTCGGAACGGAGAAGCCAGAAGCATACTCTCGTGTCGTCATGGGCGTTACGGGGCTGCTCAAGCAACTGCACTCGAAGCGACGCAACATCCAGCTCTATGAACTCTTGCACGGCAAGGATGTTGGGATTGACGCCTTGGTCTGGCTGCACATGTATGTGAGCGTGCAGCATGAAGAGGTCTCAAAGGGCAACTTCACTAGCGTCGTGCAGGGTTTTATTGGGCGGCTTAAGAAGCTGAAAACATGGGGCGCTCGCCCTATCGTCGTCTTCAATGGCGTTTCAAACGAAATGAAGGCAAACACGAACTCTGCAAGAAGCAACAAACGCGATAAAATGGTCAAAGGTTTGATGGAAGACCTACAAGCTTGCCTCAACGCCGGCGAGGAGCCTTCGACCGCGCTCATGGAAAAGATCTCACAGGCAAACGCTGGCGTCACCCGTGATCTTGTTTACGCGGTCATCAGGCAGTTGCGAGTGGAGGGATACCCTTATGTGGTGGCACCCTACGAGGCAGATCACACGCTCGTGGCGTTGCTCCATGAAGGTTCCATCCAATACATTATCTCAGTTGACTCAGACATGCTCGTTCACCACGGCGGAAATGTCGTTGTCA
The DNA here is from genome assembly GCA_003116975.1 of Aurantiochytrium sp. KH105. Classification (NCBI taxonomy): domain Eukaryota; class Bigyra; order Thraustochytrida; family Thraustochytriidae; genus Aurantiochytrium; species Aurantiochytrium sp. KH105. The sequence goes on from BGKB01000107.1 coordinate 104,411, forward strand.
TCCCACCGAGCTTTTGGCAGGACGGTTTGGGCATTCTCTACGACCCAGCGGCAAATACTGCGCCAGCAGATGAATCAACCGCGCTCTGCGACCGTCCACGTGACTTGGGTCTTATCATTGACAGAGTTGTAGGACAGCACGCATGCGAGCCGCGTGAAGCGGCGGCCGCTGTGTGCCTTGCGTACGCGTTACTCGTGGATTCGGACTACCACAACTTGAAAGGCGTTGGGGCAGAGACGGCACTGTTCGTCATGGAGCTGCTCTTACATCGCAGGGTCACGCTGGAAAGCTGGAAAGACCCTGATCAGCTCGCGGACATTCTCTGCAACAATTACGCGAAGCAACTACGCAAAGAGGATGTTGTCTCGGACATGAAAAGGGCGAAGGGCGGTCTTCTTGGGGGCATCGCGCTGCACCTTGCGAAGCGCGAGATCAATCATCTCGATGAGAAGGTGGCGATTGACACGGGATGCATTGAACGTTTCGGCAAAACAAGTTTCGACCGCGAGCAGGTGGACCTCATCTCCCTGGGCCTGCTTTGCATGCGTGATGGATGTGGATGCCAGAGGGAGAAGCCAAAACACCATGACGTTGGTCGGGGCTATTATGTGATCCAGCCTCAGGACACGGTCCACCCTGTGCAGCTCACAGAAGACCTTATTATCGGGGCCAAGATGTGTGAGGAACAAGTTGACACAGCATCGCGTGCCCAGTTGGCCCGCTGGCTCCGCACTCGCGGGCAATTTGCGTCTGGCAAGAAGAAGCATAAGCTTTGCGCGAGCGTGCGTGCCCAAATGGCTGCTGAAGCAGTAGCAAAGAAAGAGAATCGCAAGCTTACCAATCTGCGGTGCCCAGAGGGCCTCAGCGTCCTGCAGCTGCTGAGGAACTGCGGACGGAATGTAGACCTTCCACTGCTAGATAACGCCGAAGCCAAGGCTGCACTTGCCGCCATCCCGTCAGACCGCTGGATCACCTATATCGGCGAAATGCAAGAGCGAGCGCCGCTGGTATCGGAACAGTTCTTACAGAAACATTTCAAGGACGTGTGTACGAAGAAAAGTGTTTTTCGAAAAGGTTACAAGCGCATTTGCTTCCGCACACATCTTCGCGGATTCGCAGCCTACTTCGTACCGAATGGAGACAAGCCTGCCAAAGAGTGCTGGTTCAGGCTTCACTGCCCAAGGTCGATGGTCAATGCCACCTATCCTGTCTTTGTGCGTTGTTCCATCGAATGGCATGAAGCGATGGACGGACGGCCTCCGTACGTGACAAAAGTCTGTGACCAGATGTGCGCCTGCCCTGCCGCCCGCGTTGATCAGGGATGTGTGCACGTGTGTGCTTTGCTACAAGCCGTGCAGAATCTTCGTCGCCGAGACCCGCGCGACAACTGTCCAACGAGTTTGCGCTGTGAATGGAACACGGCACGTGCCAAAGTCGAGGAGGACCTGGTGAACAATGAGATCTCTTCTCTCGTCTTTGAGAAGGCCGATCCTTCCCAACAAGAACAGAGAAAGAAGCACAACCCAGTGTGCATGTCAAATGATCTTGGTCGTGGAGCCTACGACCCCCGGCCCCCCTGCTGCAGTCAATTCCGTCCTACGGGATTTGCAAATGCGAGAAAAGTCCACGTTGATTCCTAAAATCTTCAAGCTCATTGAAGTATGCGCACAAGGTACTGAGGGAGGTGAAACGGGCATGTCGGTTATGTATACGAGAGAACATGCGGCGAAAACTCGCTATGATCTCTGGTACAACTACGCGACTGCCGAGCTACAACGGACAGGTCTCGACAAAATCTCGCCTGAGCTCTCTGAGGCTTGGGAGTCGGAACTCTGCGCTGATGATGCGGAGGCTGATCCTGATCAAGAGAATGACGGAAGCTTTTGAAATAGGGTAAAACCTCCGATTTTCAACATCAATGTTAGAAAAATCATTTTTCGATCAAAAATCAACTTTTGGTTGTAGGAGTCGTGTAGAGCGTGCGAACGAGCATGGAGAGCTCGTAGTTTGATCAGTGAACGAACTCAGTCGATTGGTGTTGCTTGAGATCAATTATAGTTTTCAGATTTTTCCTCGCCACGGAGCCACCGACCTATGATTTCCACACGCAGATTTTGCGCAATGCTTCTGAGTCTGGTTTTAGTAACATACTTAGTTTTATATTTGTTTACTTTTACCGAAATTGGTCTAGTGTTACTTTTCTCTACGAGACACATTGTTACTATCTATTTCGCTTGTGGCGACGATTCCAGCTGACATAGGCCAGGATTAGCGATCTCAGGGAGTGATCGAATGAACTCTACGGTCATGCGAAAAAGTTGTGCACGTTTGGCTTGCCAAGGAAGGTTTTTATCCCATTGTTTGATCTTGGTCAAGGAGCTCACCAAATGGCAACGTTTAGCTTGCCGCCTGTGTACCCAGAAAGAGCAGCGTTTGCAAAAAGTGCCGCTTTCACGAGATCCTCCTCTTCCATTGTATCCGGAACGCTCTCCGACGTTCCAGCTGGAACTTCATCAGCGTTCTGAGGAGGGTTTGGTTCGCGTGATGAGCTCGCCTCTTCTGAGACATGTTCCTCTGAGCTTGCAGAGAGGGAACGTACAAGCTCCAGCAGCTCTTGCCGAGACCGCTGAATCGAAACACGTTTCCCTGCGAGTTGTAGGACCTCAATGAGTTTTGTTTTTGTAATCTTGTCGTCTCGCGCAAACTCGAACGAGAAATCCTTATTGGAGTAGGAAAGCGCGGACACCTGCTTCTTCAACGAATTGTTTGACCGTCTTCTGTTTCTTCGCCTTGATTGCAGCCTCACGGGACTTGTCTTGAGCCTCGATGCCTTTAAGTCGCTCGAGATCGTACATGTCCTTCGACCGCCAGGAATCCATTGATACACGTTTTCTCATACAAATGTATTGGCCGGCTTATTTGGCTTATTTTATGGCCTATTTAAAAATACCATTGATTTGCAACATGGTCTTAGTGAGTAGTAGTTAACTCCTATACGATTTCTCGGGCGCCGATTCTGTAGCAAATCGGTGTGATGTGCTAATCGGAGGTTTTACCCTATGAAGATTCAGTGCTTACTTATTTGCAGGTGCCGTGATGGGCGGGCCATTTAGACTCACTAGGCAGCACGCGACCTTGAAAGCCGCAGTTATTATAATATATCCACCTGATGGATTGGGACCTTTTGGGTGAGCCAATGGTAGTCTTTGACACGATATATTGCTCTCTCTACGTGAATCCGAAAGTTTGCGATTTTCCGTGTGACATTTGCCTCCTCTCGTGTAAGCGTGTGCTGCCCCTTGAATCGTTTTGGTGGCATGCACAGATATGCACCCTTTCGCTTGGCCAGCTCATCAAAGATTACGAAACCTTTGTCAGCCATGATGCTTTGACCCGGGTGAGCGCAGACCTCGTAGAAACCCGATCGCTCTGTCAGTTTGGGGTCTGATATACGTCCTGGATAGGCAGCAGACTGCCATGCAATAGTACCACAAGCACTCAGACCAATCAGCAACTTGGCTGTATTGCGCGCCTTGTATTCGCTCCAAGTTGCACTCTGAGCCATTGGGTTGTCTGGTACTTGAATTTCGAGCTCAGTGGCATCAGGAATCCAGCTGACCGTATGGTGACGAAGTCGATCAGAGACGTCTTTGGGGCACGTAACATCCAGCATATACGGCAACGTAGTTGGAAACATGCGCGAGAAAGTATGATGCAGAAGATGGATGTCGAATTCAAAGGTGACTTCGAAGTTCGCCAAAGACGTATAGACCACTTATCCCAAGAGGGGTAGGTTTGGAGCGAAATAGAGCATTTTCAACGATGCGATGGATGGTTGCTTGGTTAGGTTTGTTGGGGTTAGGTTAGCGCTTGTGCAAGGCCAAGACCAATCCGTCGGCGGCGCAGACCACGCAACGACTGTCGAAGATCTCGCGAGCGCAGCTAGTCTGCGACAAGAGCCTTCTTGCCGCGCACTCGCACGCCCGAGCTCGCAGCCTTGCGAGCTCTTCCCCACCCCCGCGCCCGCTCTCCTCGCGATACCGTTCGTTCGCCGAGGGACGCAATTCGCAGCGAGCGAGTGGCGAGCAGCAACCGCGGACCTCGCCAGGGACGCGCAGCCAGAATCTAAAGCCGCAGGCGTCGCGTAGCGCGACAGCATAAGCTAGCTAGTTAGCAAGCAAGCAAGCAAGCAAGCAAGCAAAGATGCCTCTCGGCCTTCCCCTGTTTCGCGACCCCGAGTCGCTGGAGCAAATCCGCAAGTCGCACGAGGCGCGTTTTCCCTCGGAGCAGGACAAGGACCTCGTGGACCGCATCGTCAAGGCGGACGAGGAATGGCGCCAGCTTGAGTTTGACGCGCAAAAGACCAAGGAAGAGAAAAATGCGGTGAGCAAGCTCGTTGGCCAAAAGAAGAAGAACAAGGAAAACGCGGACGAGGAACAGGCCAAGGCCCGCGAGCTCGGCGCCGAGGTGGAGCGCTTGCAAAAGGCCGCCGAGGAAAAGCGAGCCGAGCTCGACACCTTGCTCCCGCTTGTCGGCAACCTTGTGCACCCTTCGGTGGTTGTGCACGATGATGAGGATTTCAACAAGATCGAGTCGACCTATGGCGAGAAGAAGCCCGCCGACGGCCTGCAGGCGCACAACCAGCTGCTCTGGCGCATTGATGGCTATGAGCCAGAGCGCGGCAACAAGACCGCAGGCCACCGTGGCTACTTTCTTAAGGGCCCTGCTGTGATGCTGAACCAGGCTCTCATTACGTACTCGCTGCAGTTTCTCACCAAAAAGGGCTACACCCCGTTGCAGCCGCCGTACTTTATGAACAAGGACGTAATGGCCGGCGTTGCGCAGCTCTCTGACTTTGACGAGTCCCTCTACCACGTGACGGGCGAGAAGGGCGACAACGAAAAGTATTTGATCGCCACCAGCGAACAGCCCATTTGCGCCTATCACATGGGTGACTGGATGCAGGACAGCGATCTGCCTATTCGCTACGCGGGCATGTCCACCTGCTTCCGAAAGGAGGCCGGCAAGGCGGGCAAGGACACCTGGGGTATCTTCCGCGTTCATCAGTTTGATAAGGTCGAGCAGTTCTGCATCACTACACCTGAAAAGTCGTGGGAGATGCACGAGGAGATGCGCAACATTGCCGAGGAGTTCCTTCAGTCGCTCGATCTCCCATACCAGGTCGTCAACATTGTCTCTGGTGAGCTCAACAACGCCGCCGCTAAAAAGTACGACATTGAGGCCTGGTTCCCTAGCTATCAAGAGTACAAGGAGCTTGTGTCTTGCTCGAACTGCACGGACTACCAGGCGCGCGCCATGAACATTCGCTTTGGCGAGAAGCAGGATAAGCAGTACGCACACATGCTCAACTCCACGCTCTGCGCTCTTACGCGCACCATCTCCTGCATTCTCGAGAACTACCAGGAGAAGGACGGTGTCCGCGTTCCTGCGGTCCTCGTGCCCTACATGGCTGGCATGACCTTTATCCCCTTTGTGCGCGAGCCGATGGAGAACAAGGCCGAGAAGAAGCAGCAAAAGGCCAAGGCCAAGAAGGCCGCCGCCAAATGATAAACCCATTCTCTCTTTCTCGTTTTTTTTTTATTGCTTTCCTTTTCCCTCTTCCTTTTTCAAGATCTCGTCTGATTAGGCCAGGCCAGGCCAGACCAGACCTGATCAGCTTGCCTGCCTGCCTGCCTGCCTGCCTGCCTGCCTGCCTGCCTGGCCGTGCTGTGCTGCTGCAGCCAGTAGGCCTATCTACCAGTACCGCACACTAATGAATCTACTCCGGGAAAGAAGCTGTGCAAATTACCACGATTACTTGCAAGGGTCTAGCTTCTGGCCAATCGGAGGTTGCATTTTCACCCCGCCGCCAAGCTCGCCAAAGTGTAGCCCCAGCTCCCGCGCCCCAAGAGCAACAGCCCCTCACCTTGCCTTCATCGCTATCGCGAAGGGGTTTCGTTGGCAACAGTCAACTCCGGCCAGAATGCTCTCTGTACCCGTCACGATCCTCTGGCCAACTGTCTCTGTCTCCGTCTCCGAGGCGGGCGCGGTCGCAGCGTCACGTTGCGCTGTGTTGCACGAGCCTTATAGGGTTGCCTACTCTGCAGCTAGCTGGCCTGTCATGTGTGAAATGGGCTGCAGCCGCATGCCCATCGCATCGTCGGCGGTGTCCATACACGCGTGCACGTGCACACATCACCTTATGTTAGAAGGTTGACCGTCTCCGCCCCGTTTACTTCTCGACTGCCTTTGGTGCGGCCGATGCCGGTGCCTGTGCGGTGGCGCGAACGTCTGTCTCTCGGATTCGAGCTGTCTCTGCGTTGCGTACGCACCGAATCCGAGCGAGATACGCCCGCGCCCGCGAGCCGAGCCCCTCGCGTTTGCGCTTTTTATTACATAGAAGTTGGGACATTGTAATTCGCGCACGTGACATGACCGACCTAGGATCTGCAGCTATACCGGTCGGCCCAAGCATCAAGCATCTTCTGCGCAGGGCTGCGGCGCGCAGGGCGCTGCAGCCGCGACTTTGGGCTCGCGCGCCAGCTGGCCTGCGCGGCGCTGGCGGCAGTGCGGCCAGGAGCCTGGTTTGCCACCTGCAGCTAGCCGGTGCTTTGGCACGCGACGGCAAACGTGTGTGTGCTGCCACGCGTGCTGTGCGCGGTGCGGCAGTGGGTGCTGAGATGAGACGGCGAGCAGAGTCGTGTCGTAGGCAGGAAGGCGAGCAGTGTAGGCATCGGCAGCATATCGCAAACACGGGCTCGACGTGCGGCGGCAGCAGCGGCTGCGGCAGGAGCAGCAGCGAGGCCATGGCGCCCACGGCGCGCCGCAGCGAGAAGAAGTCCTTCACAACGTGCTCGGAGAACGGGTGTGCCAAGCTCGCGAGGCGCGGCGGCAAGTGCGTAAGGCATGGCGGCGGGTACAGGTGCAAGGCTGAGGGCTGCACGCACAGCACAGCGGGGCCGAACAAGTTTTGCGTCTCGCACGGCGGCGGACGCAAGTGTACGCACCCAATGGGCTGCCGAAAGACCGCGAGGACGTCCTTGGGTCTCTGCTCAACGCACGGTGGAAAGCCGCGCTGCTCGGAACCCGGCTGCACGCGTTTTGCGCGTCTCAAATCCAAGTGCAATCGCCATGGAGGCAAATACTTTTGCTCGCATCCCTCTGGTTGCCGTAGGACGTGCGATGGGCCCATGGACCTTTGCAGGGCTCATGGAGGCGGCCGTAATTGCGCAGTCAAAAATTGCGCCCATGCCGCAAAGCAAGGAGGTCGCTGCTTTGCGCATGGCGGCGGCGCGCGATGCACTGTGCCTTCGTGCCACAAGGTTCCAAAGATGCAAGGCATGTGCATGTCGCACTATCGCTTCCACTCAAAGGACATAACGAGTCGCGCTCCTGACATCACTCTCGCTCCACAGAATGAAGCGCCCGCCTCTCTTTACAACAATGAGCTTATTAACGACAACTTGAGTGCGCATAATGAACGCGGTGTATCAGACTTGGCGTTCAAAATCGCTGTTGCGGCCGCACTCGCCAAGAGACACGCTCCTGCGCGTGATCTCACCGCGCTTCGGGAACACGACGTTGATTGTGATTCTTCCAGTTCACCTACGGATTCTGGATCGTCTACTCCCTCGATTTCTTCGCGGACGTCCATACCGCTATTGTGGCAAGCGCCAGTATGGGCGCCGTGCTCGCTAGGCTCGCAGGTCTCGCAATCGTCTCCGGGAACAACGCCCCCGCAAGTTTCGCAAGTCCCGATTCTTCGGCCGCACATTTCGCAAGAGCCGTCATCAAATCCAAGTCTTCTGATGCTGCAGGCGCGAGCAGAACCTATCTCCTCGTCTCTGCTTCCTTTGCCATTCTCGCCAAACTTGACTTCCTTAGCTTCGGCCATCCCTCTTGCGTCTTCAATTCCAGACGCGTGAAGAAAAAGAAGAAGAAGAGGACCTGAAAAGTACTATTTTGTCAATCAATTATTGTCGACATCAAAGCGTAGACCTCTACTTTGTGTTCTTTGTGGTAAAGTGCAGACTTGCTCCAGGCTCCGTTTCGCGAAGGTTATGCCTCGAGCTTGCTCGATCCTCGCATCAAGGAACGCACTTTCGCACGCAAGCAGGCGAAACAAAGGTGACGAAAATACCAAAGGTTCCAAAGGCGCCAGCACCAGAACCAACCAAATAGAGAGAAGAGACAGACAGACAGACAGACAGACAGACAGACCTACAATTCCGTGCGCACGGACTCGGCCTCGGGAGTCCTTTACCTCGCCTTGAGCACAAGATGCTTCTCAACATTATCGAGGACGGCGACGATGCGCCGTCGCCGCCCCCTTCTGCACGCAAGAAGCGCACTAATCCGCAGCAGCAGCAGCAACGCCGGCACCAAGAGGTCAAGCGTGCCAAGATGGCGCCTGGCGCGCGGACCAACGCTTCGAGGCCCGTTGCGCAGCGAGGAGCTGCGCAGGCAGCCAACAAGCAGCGCCAGTCGCAAGGGCAAGAGCAAAAGTCTTTTGCACGGGCACCCAAGCCCGTCGCAACCGCTAACGCAACAGCCAATGGCGTCGAGACGAGCTCCGCCCCCGCCGCCCCTGCCGCCACCGCCGCAACCCCCGCCCCCGCCACTCAACGCAAGAATCTGAAAACGACATCTTTCCCGAAGCGCCAGCAACAGCAGCAAAAGCAGCAGCCACGCCATAGCAAAGCTGCGCAGTCAACGTCTGTGGCAACTTCTACAGCAGTCTCAAGCGCCAAAAAGCGTCCGCGGCCTGAAAGCAATGGTAGCGCTCCCCAAGCTGTCTCGCGCGTGGCTACGGCTACACCCTCGGCCCCTCCTCGCGTTGCCACACCTTCAGCTCCTCCGCGTGAGCAGCATGCAGACCTCTCGTTCGATGAGCTGGGCCTGTCGACCGAGCTTTCGAGCCTTCTCGTGGCGCCCACGAGCGAAAATGGCATGGGCTTCATCCGACCCACCCTTGTCCAGTCGCGTGCCATTCCTGCTCTTGTAGACGGGCGCGACGTCCTCATCAAAAGTCAGACCGGGTCCGGCAAGACACTTGCCTTTGGACTGCCAATCATTAACAGTCTCCACAGACGCGAGGAGAGAATTTCTCGTTCGAGCGGTCTCCGTGCACTCATCCTCTCTCCCACACGCGAGCTCTGCTACCAGATTATGCAAGTACTCGAGCGCGTGTCGAAGCCGTTTCACTGGCTCATTATTGGTTCTCTGATCGGTGGCGAGAAACGAAAGAGCGAGAAAGCACGTCTCCGCAAAGGATTCAATGTTCTCGTTGCCACGCCAGGTCGCTTCCAGGATCACCTCAAGAACACGCAGACGCTTGGCGATACGCTTCGCAAGGGTGCACTGGAGTGGCTCGTTCTTGATGAGGCAGATCGACTTACGGATCCTGGTTTCTCCAAGCAAATCGAGTCGATCCTCGACTGGATCGACGAGAACGTCAAGACCGAGGAGCGCGTTCGCACACAGACCGTTCTTTGTTCTGCAACGCTTAGTAGCGAGGTCAAGGAACTCTCAAATCGCAGCCTTCACGACCCAGTTACTATCGATATCGACCCAGCCGAGGCGGCGCGCGCAATGGCTGCCGCCTCCGGGTCGCTTTCGGGGGCCGGAGCAGAAGGAGACGAGGTTGCAGAGAATGAGGTCGTTGGCAGTGAGGCAGTCGCTGTGCCAAGCACGTTAATGCAGCACTACATGATTGTTGAGCAAAAGCAACGCCTTGCCGCGCTTTGCAGCTTTGTTCTCCGTCAGGTCAAGCGCTATCGCTACAACGTCAAGATGCTTCTCTTTGTATCGTGCCGAGCAGTCGTTGACTTTTTGCATGCCGTTCTGACCAAGATCGAGTGGCCTCCTCGGCGAAAGTCGGACCTTGGCGACAGCGACGACGAAGACGATGACGACGCTGCCATGGATCACAACAGAGGCATGGGCACGAACTGGTGGAAGTTGCACGGCAGTATCGACCAGGCGGAGCGCCGCAAGGCTATCAAAGACTTTAGCAAGGCGAACCACGGCGTTCTCATTTGCACCGATGTTGCAGCTCGTGGTCTTGATCTCCCCTTTGTGGATTGGATTGTGCAGTATGATCCTCCTAGTGAAATTTCCGAGTACGTGCATCGCGTTGGACGCACGGCGCGCTCCGGACAACGAGGATCGGCGCTCATTTTTCTTACGCCCTCTGAGCAGGCGTATTTGGGAATTTTGCAAAAGCATGGAATGCGACTTTCCCAGATGCACGTGCAGACTGTGTACGCTGCGCTCTCAAAGTACGCGATCCCGGCCGGGGAGGCTGCGGCTCCTGCCCGACGGGCCAAGGCCAGATCCAGCGCGCTCCTCAAAGCCCAGAATGACCCCGAAGCCGCCGCAGGTCTCTTGCAAGTGAAGATTGAGGATCTCGTCGACAGCGGTGCCGCAACGCGGGAAGGTGTCAAGGGAAAGAAGAAGCCTGCTTTTCGCGGATCTCTCAAAGCCCGCGCTGAGGACGCATTTGTTGCCTATGTGCGCGCCTACGCTGTGCACTCGAAAGAGACGAAACACATCTTTCACCCGAAGCAGCTTCATCTCGGTCATGTGGCACGAGCCTTTGGTCTCCGGGAACAGCCCAAGGGCGTGAGTTCGACCAGCAAGACTCGTTTTGTCGCCAAGAAGGAATACAAGTCCAAGAAAAAGTCTGAGCGGGACTTTGAGAAGCTTGCTCGCAAGGTCTCGCAAAACGTCAAGACCCACTCTGAGTTTTCTGCATAAAACCTGCACCCCCTTGCGTGAGAGGCAGTCAAAGAACAAAAATTGAATAAAGTGGTAAAGTTTCGAACTCTTTTTCAAGGCGCAAACTAGGCCTAATATCGATCTGACACTTGAACGCCGAACGCTGGTGGCTCAAGCGATACAGTACGCTCGGTGCTTTTGAGATTGTCAGAAGTGAACAAAAAGCGCAAAATTTTAATAACTGATCCGGGCAGGTGGGTTTGTTCTGATTGCGTCTCGCTAAAGACGAACGCAAGTGGGTGGTCAATGTACATTTTTGCAAAACGAAGCAGAGCTGAGTGAATCTTGGACCCAATTTGAAACAGTCTGGCGAGGTCCAAGGTAAACAGCAGGAGCATCAAACCAGCGCTCTTATCGCAATCTCGAACTTTTTGACGGCGGCGTACAAATATCACTTTAGGCATGAACTAATTTTGCGAAGTGATTGCACTACAAAAACCAACGAAATTCATTTTTTTTTCACAACCAACACACAACACGTATGGAGGGAGAATGAGAGAGGCTCAGAGAAATATATCAAGACCGCACACAGCTGCACGAGCTACAACTGCAAGCCTGAGGGCTCGGGACGAAAGAGATGCGAACGGCCAAAATAATTCAAAGGAAAAAAGAGTAAGAAAAAGAGCAGAACCAGACTAGTGTTTCCGTGAGTAAAAAAGCAAATAAGCGTCACGGTTGTCAAGCACCTCACTGAGCGATTTGGGCTTGGCTTTGCCATCGTTGTGCTCCATCCAGGCGCCCGTAGCGGTGTCCAGGGTCCAGGAAATGTAGTGGCCCTGCACAGCCGCATTTCCTTGGTGTTGCACGACAGCGTGCAGTTGGTACTCACGAAGTTCTGCCGGCGACGAGATGCGCGTCGCAAAAGTGCCAGACGGAACCATCGAAGGGACCGCCCCAGGGCCCGCTGCCGCTATTGGTTCTGTTCCTGGCTCTCCTGCACCCGCTGTTGCTGAAATCGCTGCTGAAGATGATGCCGCAGAAGAGGCAGCAGCGCCTTGCGCGTGCAGCTGCTGTCTTAACTTGGTCGACAAGTAGTTGTCCGGAATGACTAGTTTGGACGGATACGTCACAAGCTTGTTGAGCTTGAGCGGACTGTTCGTCTTTTTATCGTACACGAACCGTTTGAGATGCAGAATCAGCACGCGCGGGAGCTTGTCAAAGAGCAGAGATTTTTGTCCACGCTGAATGTTGCCGTGTTTCTGCGACAGGAGGTCCGTGAGGATCTCCGGGGACATGAAGAGGTCCAGACCGTCTAAAACGGATCGCACCGCCTTGTTGAGCACCTCGAGCTGCAGACACATGAATGGCTGCAGTGTAATGGATTCGCGCGCTCCTGGAGTTCGCAGACTGCTGCGCACGATGCCCTGGAAGCTCTCCGAAATAAAGGTCTGCACCGACGCCTCGTCATCGTCGTGGTGGTGCCCGACCCTGGTTGTGACGTGGTTTCGCCCCTTGCGACCCACTTCCTGCCAGCCGTCGGCATCCGCGTCTCCGTCTCCGCTCGACTCGTCGGCCCAGGCGCCCATGTTTGAAGCCTCGATGCTTTCGAGCGAGACATCCAGATGGTTGTTTCCATGGGCAGCCTCGTTGTTGCTACCATTTGCCCACGGCGCATCTGAGGAGGGTGACTCTGACGAGGATGAAGCGCCAGACTTGAGGAGGGCTACCTGCTCATCGTTGAGGCGATCCAAGAGCCATTCGAGGAACTCATGGGCATCCTGCTGCGGCACGTGGACCCGAACTCGAGTTTCCTCCGAGGTCGGATCCTTTTGAATGCGATTGGTGAGGCCCTGGTTCTCGAAAAAGTCCCGAATGAGCCAAATAAATTCGTCAGGCCGCACTGCTGTGGCGCCTGCTGTCACTGGACGATCGAGGTACGCCTTTGCGAGCTGCTCGGATCCAAGAAGTTCCACTGCCAGCTCGGACAAACTACGAAGGGTCTGCACCTCCTCAAGACGTTCGGCATCGAGAGATGCCTCAAGATCTGGGATCTTGTCGAGAACAGCGAACCAGACGGAGCCGAGCGAAGGTGTCAAGACTAGACTCTGGATTACAGCGTTGATGAAGCACGTGTTGCCCAGATTGTACAACCCACGCCTTGCCGATACAAGCGTTTTGCGCTCTGGCGCGTCGAGGTCGAGCCGGTGTTTGGCTTTGCGTTGCACGAGCGCTCGCAAGTACGAGGCCATTTCGGCCTTGGCGTTCGGTGGGTTCGAGATTTCCTCGGGCACATTCGATGCCTGCTGCTGCTGCTGCTGCTGCTGGTGCTGCTGTTGCTGGGCAGCCTGGACGGGTTCTTGTTGCACGACCTGGGGCGTCGTTTTCTGCTGCGAAGGTTGGACGGCGGCAGGCGCAGTGGCCGCCGCGGGAGGCTGCGTCACAAGGAGCTTGTGGGGCTTGTGCCACACCGAGATGGGAGCAGCGGCGGGGCCGCTGTCGTTCGCCGCTGTGGCGGCTGCTGTTGCTGCTGCGCGATTCGTCTGTGCTTTCGTAGGCGCGCCATTTTGCGCAGCGCCGGGGCCTGCGCTCGTGCTCGCGCTCGTGGCCGCGGCGGCAGCGGCGGCGGCGCGCGACTTGCGCTGTAGCGCTGCCTTCACCGCGGGATGATCGCCAGCCGAGATGTCACGCACCTCCTCCGCCGAGAACCTGCCAAAGGCCAGCATTTTCTCGTGCGCGCGCGCGAGGGGAGCGTGCGCTTGACGCCCGCCGCGCTTCCGCGCTCGCTTTCCCGCACTCGCGGACCCGCGCTCGTGCAGCGGGCGGCGAATGATGTCTACTAGGTAGGCCTAAACAGTGACTAGGCCTAGGCCTAGGCCTAATGTAGTAAATCTTCATCATTGCAAGATGTGGTGCGCATAAGAAATCACTTGACTCACAGCCCACAAAGTACGGCACTGACGGCAGTAGGCCTGGGCCTTGGCCTTGGCCTGTGAAGATCATCATCAATCATCATCATCATCATTTTCGTCATTATCACCGTAGGTCTAGGCCTAGAAGACCATCAGAATTTAAGATTGTGAAGGGGCGGGCGAGTGAGCCCAGCCCGCTTACGCTTGTGGCCAGGCAAAAACTGTGAACGTGGGATCTCGGACTCGTCTGCGTCAGTCTGTGCTGCCACACCCTGCAGCAGCAGATCCGAGAGGGATCCGAAGAAACCAAATGGTGGTACACTTGGAAAGAACAAACTCGGTTCTGCAAGCCTTGACTGCGATCGGCAGGTTTGATTCTTTGCTACCTTTTCCAAGTCTTTGGTGCGTTTTCTTCAGAAGAGACACAAGTATTTAGTATGCATCATTTCTACTCGAGAAGAGCAAAAGTTGGGCTCTTCAAGTTTTGACAGGATAACTTGACCCTGCATTGCCTTTTGCGTGTCACTGATGCATTTTTCAGCTTCCCGCGCACCATCAGACCCACGACAATCATTCTTCTCTCTTCCCCCTTCCCCCCTCCCAGACAACAAAACCCCCAAAATTGAGAACATCAACCAAAGACTACACTACCTCTATCTCCTCCGCGCCACGCCAACCTCTTCCTCCTCCTCCACAATTCCACATTTCCCAAGCGCACATCACCGCCACATCCCTCTCGGCCTCCGACGCCACCTCCGGCGCTTCTTCTGTCCTGCTTTCGCTCGCTCGCTCGCTCGCTCGCTCGCGCGCCAGCGAGCGCAGCGGGTCCACGACGTCGTCGCTGTGCGCACTCCCCAGCAGACTCACAACACAACTGCCTCCCCGACGGAGAGAGACCGCGAGACAGACAGGCAGGCGGTCCGCGAGACACCCGCTCCCCAACCCCGCCGCCGCGAGGCCGCGCTGCGCAGCGCCGCGCAGCGCGCCGCAGGCAGGCAGGCAGGCAGGCAGGCAGGCCGCGTCGCGCCGCGCCGCGGGCCGTGCGGTCGCGCGGAAGGAACCGCGCGGAAGGAACCGCGGTTTGTCGAGGTTTTGAATTGGGTGCCCAGTTATAGATAGTATAGTCAGCCGGACCAGCTTGGCGAGGGAGCAGGAAAAGGGAGGAGAAGAAGAGTCCAGCCTGCGAGAGCAGAGCCCGAGCTCGCGCGCGACACGACCGTCTCCGCGCTGCGCTGCGTCGCGGGCATTCTCCGGCGGCGGCTCCTCCCCGCCCTCCCCCGGTCCCGCGCGGAGCACCGGCGCGCGGGCGAGGGCCGAAGGCGGCGCTCGCGACGTTGATCTCGCAGTCGAGCTCGCCGGCAAGCTCGACCTCGAGGCCGTGTCCTGCGACAGCTGACGTAGGTGCGCAAAAGCGTCCCACCCACCCCCGGGCGGAGGTACGTACGCACGTACGCGCAGACCACGATCGAGCGGGTCGACCTCGTGCGCGGCAGCGGCGAGCGGGCGGGCAAGCGGGCGAGCCGGCCAGGCCAGGCTAGGCCAGGCCAGGCCTCGAGTGAGGGCGGGCGGAAGGCCTGCAGCGGAACGGAACGGGACGGGACGAGCGCACCGTGCCGCACGAGCTGTCTGTCTGTCTGACTATCTGTTAGGCCGACGACGGCGAGGCGTCTTGGCGCCGCGATACGCGACGAGAGGATCTACGAGACGCCTGTGAGCGTTGCTGCGCCCGCGATGTTTGCCAAGGAACTTGCCAACGCGGAGGCGCTGGCCACGACGGAGTTTCTACAGAAACTCAAGGCGGAGTACGACTGCGAGCTGCGCA
The DNA here is from genome assembly GCA_003116975.1 of Aurantiochytrium sp. KH105. NCBI lineage: Eukaryota > Bigyra > Thraustochytrida > Thraustochytriidae > Aurantiochytrium > Aurantiochytrium sp. KH105. Next base: position 119,861 of record BGKB01000107.1, read on the forward strand.
AGGAGCACGCCTCGCACTTGTGCAAGCTGCGCTACGGAAGTCTGCTGTGCTGCAGCGCCAGCCGCGGCCTGACGCGCCGCGGCATCGAACTGCTCGAGGAACTCTACGCGCATCTGCAGCACGAACCACCGTCGACGCAGCCCATCACCCCCAAGAGCATCCCGGTGAGTGACGAACTCCCGCATGCACCTGTGCGCTTCGCGCAACGCGGTAACCATCTAGAGGGCGTCGAACCCGTGGTGGAGGACGGCTACGTTCTCCTCAGGTCTGTCAACCCGGACGACGGTGATGCCACAGACCAGGATGTCGACGTGGATGACTTTGACTCCCACAGCGGCGAGGGGGATACTGACGACGATGACGACGACGACGACGACGACGGATTCGAAAAGACCCCCTGGAGCGATGCCGGGGAGGACGAAGACCAAGACGCCGCCGAGCCCGAGCCAGTGACCCCAGGCTTTGACACCGACATCCCAGAGGATCCAGCGCGCGTGCTCACGCGACGTATCTCGGTGGATTCCCGTGGTGGACTTGGCTTTGCGGATGAGCCGATGCAAGAGTCGCTCATGCCCGTTGAGTGTCTTTATTACATTAGCCTTGCGTACTACCGCCTAGGGGATTACACCCCTGCGCTAGCTACCTGCGACAAGCTTCTTCAGGCCGCCGAGGGACTGCTCACCGATACAGTGTGTGAACGCACCCATCGTCTTCGCAAGGCTGTCACGTATGCTCGTCTCGGTCGCGGTGCTCTGGGTGTCTTTGTCACCATTGGCATGGTCGTCCCAGCTATTCTCTGGACGCGCGGCGCTCCCTCGAACTAGCAGGCAAGCCAACGTATCACATTGCATCGCATCGCATCGCATCGCATCGCATCGCATCGCATCGCATCGCATCGCATCGCATCGCATCGCATCGCATCGCATCGCATCGCATCGCATCGCATCGCATCTCCATGCTCCGAGTAAGCGACACCCGTACGAGGTTGACCAAGAGGGAGGGTGTGCTCGAGGCCGCCCCCTGTACATATGCACGGTTCGTGCGCGTCTCAAATCGTCTTTGGCCCCTCCTCTGAACCGTCTTCATTTAGAACTTTTATTTATTTTATCATTCCTTTCTCTTTCTCCATGTTCGACTTGACCCCTTGCCTCCTTTCTTTCCGTCGTACTACGTTGATCTCTGTCTCTATCTATTGAAGTGAAACGCAGGGATACGTCGGAGCATTGAGCCTGGGCCCAAGGAACACACCATCTCATCTTCATCTCACTTGCTTCCCTTTCTTCGGCCCCGACTGCGCTCTGCCTTGCGGCGCACAACAAAGGCTGCCAGACCAAATACAACAATTCCAACAAGTAGAACAATCCCGACGTCCTCGAGAGTTATTAAGCCATCGTTTGTGGAAGAGCCGAGCCCCACGGGGTCGCCGCCGTTGCTCGTTCCCTTTGAGAAAATGCTGCCGCCATCAGCGCCACCATGGCTGGGACCTTTATTAGGAGATGCAGACGTTGAGCCCGAGCCCTGTCGCATGAGAGCGCGCAAATCCTGCAGTCTTTGAGCAGCAGGCTTAAAGTCTGGCTTCTTTTGGAGACAAATCTGAAAGTTTGCCAATGCCGCCTCGGGTTCACCGAGTTCGATCAATTGGTTCCCAAGAAGATAATGCACCAATGCTGTCGCGGACCCAAGCGATATGACGTACTGGAATATCTTGGCTGCGTCAGCGGTATAACCTGCGTCCCGAAGGACAATAGCCAAGTGCGTCAACGCGTCCTTGTCATCTGGCTTCAGGTATAGAGCGCGACGCAAGCTTTGCACAGCTGCGTGCGACTCGCCCATAAGGCGAAAGGCGTTACCAAGGTGACCCCATGTTCCAAACATGATTGGATTTCCCCGTCCAAGCTCAAGCAGCTTACGCTGCATGGCGTCGCGAACGAGTGATGGTTTCATGCCACCAATCAACCGCTTCTCTGACTCTGGTTCGGTAAAGCCCGGGAGGTGTTCTGCGCGGCGCGAAATTCCGGGCAAATCATCCCACCGCGTCTCGAGTGCATCCCACGAGGGCTCGTCCCAGCCTGTGCGAGACTTGTGGCGCTCCACTGTCGGGAAATCGTCTTCGTTTAGCACCGTGCCGTCCTCTAGAAAGACGTCATCGTACAAGTATGCCTCCTCGGCGAGCGAGAGATCTTCAACTTTGGCGCTACCATCAGCTCTGGCTGACAGGGGGTTGGCACGGCCGTTTTGCAGGTCGAGACCAGAACGATCTTCATCGCGTCGCTTTGCAAAGGCAAGATTGCTTTTGCCATTGTGCCCACCACGCTGCGATGAGCGGTCGGTGCCAACTGTCCCATAACCCTTTGCCAGAGGTGCCGACACGCTCGAGGCGTACATTTCGATAAAGCCCGCATCCATGAGAGTATCCATGTCGATTCTGCTTTCCGAAAGGGTCGCGCACGTGTCGCCAACGGCGGTGTCATCGCAAGCCACCGGTGCACGTGGTGATTGCAGCACGTTGGCCCGCGTTACGTCGTCTGCGGCCTCCACGGCACCGTTCACGTTCACGAACCTCCTTGTGGCCCGTACAGATGCCACGAGCAAAAGAAGCACAAGTCTCCATGCCGCGCGAGTTCCTGCACCGCGCCCCATCTTCTCCGAGCAACCGCAGATATCGATCGAGACTTGAAGCCGCCTCGTCCTTGGCCAAGGGCCAAGGTTTGCTTGTTCACGTGCGCCGAGCGGCCATGGAACCTCTGCGGAACCTTTGAAGAACTGCCGCTTTGTTGTTGTAAGAGTCATTGCAAAGGTTGGGCGGCTCGAAGCGACGCGGAAGAGATGGATGCCTGATCGTGGTGTAGGCCTAGGCCTACTCGTTTTCAGACGTAGATGAGCTTGATACCTAAGATTTATGGACTCCTTCATCGTGCTTCTTTGTCCAAACGACCAGCCGCAAGCTCGGAAATTGGCTCATGCCATGATTGTTTTCTCAAGCGAAAGACTTGAAGCATCGACGCATGGCGCACTTGATCCACGCCTCTCACTCTCCACAATTGTTTGACTGGCCGTGCGGCAAGCATCGTACAGTACGAACTCTCTGTCGCGGCGAGGCGAGGTCGTCCTTTCCTTCCTTCCTTCCTTCATTCATTCATTCGTTCGTTCGTTCATTCATTCATTCATTCATTCATTCATTCATTCATTCATTCATTCATTCATTCATTCATTCATTCATTCATTCATTCATTCATTCATTCATTCATTCGTTCATTCTGAGGTGGTTGTTCAACAGTGTTAGGCAGCGCGCACGCTGCCTACGAGCCTCGGCGAGAAGCGCAGAGAGAGAGCCCAGGCAAGGCAAAGCAAGTTCGCGGCAGGTCGAGGGCGGCACGCGCGGCGAGCCGGTCGACGGCGGCGCGGCGCGAGGCGCTCGGCACGGCGCGCGGCGGGGCTTCTCCCCCGCGCAGCACGGCGGCGCGAAGTTCCGCGCGCAAGGGCGCAGCGAGGCGAGGCGATCTGCCAACTTTTGGTGGCTGCGAAGCCGCGGCGGCGCGAGCGCGAGCGCGAGCGCGAGCGCGAGACGGACGAGGGGAGCAAGCCGGGCGCGGCGAGAGCGACTGCGACAGACAGCGACAGCGGCAAGATGGGCAAGGGCAAGAAGAAGGGCGGCAGGAAGAACTTCCTGGACGACCTCGACACCGAGGCGCAGCAGGCCCAGGAGAAGAAGAAGGAGGAGCAGGCCCAGGAGGGCAACGGCGAGAAGCTCTCGCGCAAGCAGAAACGCATGCTCAAGCTTGCCAAAAAGGGCAAGCTCAACGACGACACCCAGTCCAAGAAGACCGAAGACGATGACGACGACAACGACGATGACGACGACGACAACACCAATTCCAAGTCTGGTGGCTTTGGCGCTCTTGACTCAGAGGATGATGACGACGATAATGATGATGATGACGAGGAAGAGGACGAAGCGCCCCAGCCCAAGGCCGCCGCAGCAGGCTTTGGCGCGCTAGACGACTCCGAGGACGAAGAGGACGAGGAAGAAGCGGCACCGGCGCCAAAGTCTAACAAGAGCAAAAAACAGTCCAAGAAGGACAAGAAGAAGCAAAAGGCGGCCTCCGCTGGCGGTTTCGGCGCTCTGGACATGATGGAGGACTCGGAAGACGAAGCCCAGGATGAGAACGACGACGACGACGATGGCGACGACGACGCCGGGCAGGCCGCCACCTCGTTCGCGGCTCTCAACATGGATGATGATGACGACGACGAGGAGGAAGAGGAAGAGGACGATACCAAGAGCTCCAAGTCGAAAAAGAGTAAAAAGGACAAAAAGGAAAAGAAAAAGAAGAAGGAAAAGTCGAGCCGCAAGTCTCGCAAGGGCGGCAGCGACGAGGACCAAGACGACGAGGATGTTAACGATGATGATGCCGACGAGGCCTCGAGCAAGTCGAAGAAATCGTCGAAATCCAAGAGCAAGAGCAAGGACGACGACTCGGAAGGTGACGCCAAAAAGGGCCGCGGAAAGAAGGGCAAGCTGAGCAACAAAGAGCGGCGCAAGCTCAAGGAGGCACAAGAGGCAGACGAGCGCGAGCGCCTCGTGTCCGAAATCAAGTCCAAGCCCACCGAGTTTGCCGTCTCAGCCACCGCCATTAATCGTGACGACGCTTGGGAGAACGGAAGAGATATCAACATTCCCAGCTTCACCGTGAGTGCCTATGGCAAGACTCTCTTCCAGAACGCAGAGCTCAAGATTGCGGAGAACCGCAAGTACGGTCTCATCGGCCGCAACGGCGGCGGTAAGAGTACGCTTTTGCGCCTCATTGCCAACGGAGAACTCGAGATCCCCCCCAAGATCGATACCATCTACGTTGACCAGGAGGTCCCAGCCGACGACACCCCGGCCGTCGACATGGTGCTTCAGGCCGATACAAGGCGCACTCAGCTTCTCAAGCGCGAGGAGGAAGTCATGGCCATTCTCGACCGCGAGGAAGCCGACGACATGTCCATGGAAGAGCACGAAGCCCTTTTCAACGAACTCTCGGACATTAGCAACGAGCTGCGGCTGCGCAACTCCGACGCCGCCGAAGCCAAGGCTCTCACCCTGCTCACGGGTCTTGGATTCACCCAGGACATGTTGCGCGCCCCAACAAAGAGCTTTTCCGGTGGTTGGCGCATGCGCGTCTCCATTGCGCGCGCTCTCTTCCTCGAGCGCACGCTGACCCTGCTGGATGAACCGAGCAACCATCTCGATCTCAATAGTGCCATCTACCTCACTGATGTGCTGCAAAAGTGGAAAAAGACCATTATTCTCGTCTCGCACGATTCCTCGCTTCTCGAGGCCGTGTGCACCGACATCATGTGTCTCGCGGACCTCAGCATCCAGTACTACCGCGGCACGTACTCCCAGTTCGAGGATCAGCACAAGATTTATTTGGAGAAGATCAAGAAGGAGTACGAGAAGCAAGAAAAGGAGCTGCGCTCTATGAAAAAGAAGGGTGTCACCAACAAAAAGGCTGCCGAGCAGCTCGCGGCGAAGAAGAAGCGCGAGGGCGGCGGGGCGCGCAAGAAGAAGGGCGCTGGCGGCGACGATGATGCTGGTGGCAACATCGGAGGCTCCCTGGCAGATCGTCAGCTCTTGCAGCGCCCCAAAGACTACGTGGTCAATTTTGACTTCCCCGAGCCTGAGATTGAGCTTCAGGGCAACTACATCTCGGTCGAGGACGTCGCCTTCAAGTATCCTGGCGGCAAGACTCTCTTCAAGAAACTCTCTTTCGGTATCGATAAGGACTCGCGCATCACCATCGTCGGCGCCAACGGTATCGGAAAGAGTACGCTCATGAAGCTCTTTGTGGGCGACTTGGAGCCGACCAAGGGCGAGGTCAAGATCAACCGTGGTGTGCGGATTGCCAAGTATCACCAGCACTTTCTTGACGTTCTCCCTGCAGCCGAGACCCCAGTGGACTTTTTGCGGCGCATTCACAACATTACCTATCAGGAAGCGCGCAACACGCTCGGCCGATTCGGTCTCGAGGGCTCGGCTCACGTAATCAAGCTCATGAACTGCTCGGGAGGTCAAAAGAGTCGCGTTGTCTTTGCGAACATGGCGCTGCAGCGCCCGTCCATCCTCTGTCTGGATGAGCCCACTAACCATCTCGATTTGGAGTCCGTCGAGGCTCTCATCGACGGCATTAACAACTTTGAAGGTGCAGTCATTCTTATTTCGCACGACGAGCGTGTCATTGTGGAGACCGAGTGCCGCCTCTGGGTGTTGGAGAACAAGACTGTCGTCGAGTGGGAAGGCGGTTTTGACGAGTACCGCGACTCGATCCTCGAGGACATTCAGCGCCAAGAGGAGGAGAATCGTCAAAAGATGCAAGAAAAGATTGAACGCGCCGCCGAGGAGCGCAAGAAGAAGATGGAGGAGTTCGAAAAACGTAAAAAGGCCAAGGCCGCCGCCGCTGCGGGTGGTGGCGCGGAGCCACCCAAGGCACCTTAGATTGCCTGTCGCCATGGCTACCTTCCACGTTTGCCATGCGTTTACGTTTTTTCTCTTTTCGGAACGAGACATTCCTCTTTTACATATACACTCACAGGGAAAAGAAAAGAAAAGAAAAGCTTCAGAGTCATATTCCTATTTTCATCGAAAGACCCTGGACCAATCGGCGGGACTCACGTACATCTTTTCTTGCAATGATGAAAAGCTGAGCTAACTCTTGTTTCCGCCACTGAGAAAAGAAATAACGACTCGGCTCCCTTACATATTCGCTGTTGCTGTGGCTGTTGCTGTGGCTGTTGCGGACGTGAACGAGAATACAACACATTCAAAACACCCGAATATTCCGATCCAAACTGTACATGAACGCAAAGGACTCACTTCTGGTGACATCGACTTTTCATCCAATCGACAGAATTCTTTGCATACGAGAACGAACCGCAGCTGCTATCTCATCGTCCTCGGAGGGGATCTGCGCTCTTGTTTGAAGAATGCCTTGACTCTGAGCCCGCTCTCGATCTCGTTCACAATCGTGATCCTGATCTTGATCTTGATTTTGATCTTGATCCAAGTCTGAATAATCTTCCTCAGCCCACGTCGGCCAACCTTGAGCATCAATTTTAACAGGTAGCCCGTGGCTACAATAAGTATCGTCTTCGACGCGGTCGACGTGTCCACAAGATTTGGTCTCACAAATTGATCTTGACCCATCAAGGTAGCTTGCATGACGTGTCCGTGTCTTGCGATTGGAGTGTGTAGATTTCCTCGACATTCGGATGTCATCACCTTCGTCAAGCTTACAATCGAGAACGCTCGCGCTGTCAAAGGAAATGCTCGCATCTCCAAATCCAATACTTGCGCTTTCAAACGATAAACTCGTATCTCCGCCATCGCACTTGGTGTGGTCTTCGTCGAATGAAACACTTCTCATACCGCGGCCATGCCGAACTGGTGCTGACTCGCTTCGCACCCGCCTCGTGTTCGCCGTTTCTGAAGGGGGGTCGCTTGCAAATGAAGGAGGAACAGGGAATATAGGTCCTTTCGATGCTCGAGAGGCATGTAAATGAGTCGCTGCGGCAATTCGCGCCTGTTGCTCGAGCTCAGATCGCAATCTCTGCAGCTCTTCGCGCAGACACAAAACCTCTTCTTCCAGCGCCGATGCACCAGTGGACTCGGTCCGAAGAGTCGCCTTCAATTCTGTAACTTTGCGTTGTTGCATCTCCTCCCGCGCCCGCCACTTTTTCATCGCAGAAATCGCGCTCTGCAGGTCTTCATGTGCACGATCACGCTCGCGCTCGACGTGCTCGACATGATCCATGATAAATTCAAACATGAGTAAGAGAGCGCGCGCGCTGTGAGAAGCAGTGTCAACCCCAAGCTCGCCATGGAGCGCAGCATCTTCGCACGCCGACCACAACTCGCTCTGCAGGTGCTGCAGGACGCTCGTCGGTAGCGGTCTTGGTCTGCTTCGCGCGCGATCTCGGCACTCGAGCGCAGCGGCGCACAGCTCCCGCGCTGCGTGCCAATACAGGCCTTCCGGTCGTGGCTGAGCCATGCTCCCCGCGAGGAGCAGGACCGGGCAGTCAGTCAGTCAGTCAGCTTTGGGCGCGCTGCCAGCCACCGAGCGGGCGACCAAGCGACGTTGGTACCTGATTCGTTTCCCCCTTCGCCGCCGCCGCTGCCGCGCGCATTCTCTGGCTACTTACTTCTAAAACCCTTGAACTGTGATGACGAAGTTAGCGGCGAAAAGCGCCTCACCTTGGCTTGAAAGGTCCGTTGAGTCGTAGGATATCCTTGCTTTCGCGAGGGTCTTCTCGGCGGCCTGGGGCCCAGCCAAGCGTGCGCAGCGCATAAGTGGAGAGGAGAGAGAGAGAGAAAGAGAGAGCGAGACAGGGGGAGAGAAGTTGATTCGGAGTTCATCCGGGTCAGGCATTGTCAGGCCCGGCGAGCCCGGAGCAGCTTTCTCTCTCTCTCTGTGTGAGTGTAGCTCTCGGTCTTGAAGAAGTGGTGGCCACGCAGCAGATTCTGAGACTCTCTCACAGATCCCGGTTCACTTCTTATTGCTGGAGACTCGCTTCTTCGAGAACTAAAGATGAAAATTCACGTGCATCTATTCGACACGCGCTTTGTGACAAGCTGCGACCGCGGCACGACACTCGGAGAACTTCGACACGACATTGAGACACAGTACGCTTCGCTTCACCCACGCGCTCCCCCTCTCGCAGCGCACGCTCTTCAGGATGCAAATGGATACCTCTTGCCAAGTCGATTGCTTGTGGGCGACGTCTTAGTGGATGGCGACAAGATCACCGTGGTGCTGGAAAAGGAGCTTCCACCGGTCGCTCAGACAGATATTGCCCAAGTATTGACGCGATGGCGCTACTTTCAACGATATACACTCCTTGCAATTGAAGCAAGTCTCGAGCAAAAGAAAGGACTCGCGGAAGGCCCGATGCTAGTTCTCCTTGAAATGCTCGCCGCTGAAGATCAGTCGCTTGTCGAAAAAACATGCGCAACGCTTTGCAAAGCTGTAGAGGCCAGGGACTCGACCGTGCCCCCACTTGATGGTACCCTTTACGGCAAGCTGCTGTGTGGACTTGGACGCGAGACGCGGGATCAAAAGATGCAGCAGCACTGCGCAACTATCATTGCCGCCTGTCTTCAACAACCATCCTCTGTTGCGGCCTTGGAGGCAGCCGGTGCAGCGAACACACTCGCACGACTATCGCGCTCCGATTGCCAGGATACAAGGGCGCTCGCCACTTCTGCACTATGGGAGCTATCGCATGCCGGCACCGCGTCTGCAAAGTATACCCGGTCTCTTTTGAAGCCGACACAGTCTCATGGGCGACCTGAGGAAAAAATTGACACAGGCTCTGCATCTGCGGTGGAGTCACTCAACATGCTCGAAGAGGCCTCGGCGTCAGCAGTGGCCAAAATGGCTCTCGATGCACTTGGACGTGAATGCGGCGAGACCTCTTTTCACGAGCTTGCGCTGCTTGATGGTCCACGCATTGTCAACGCGCTCTCAAGAGCTGTGACGCACTTTGATACTCCAGATGTGCATATAGGCGTCACGAACCTCTTGGCGAAGTGCCTTGAGAATCAAGACAGCGAAGCGCAAGTCGTTCTATTACACGGGGGGTTCAGCCTTCTCGTACAGATTGTGGAAGAGACCGAGATTGCTCGCCACGCCTTCTTGCAGGAGGGCAAGCGTTCTCAAACTGGCATGACAGCAGAGGATACTTCCCGCGCGCTCGCGGCCTTTGAGCTTGCCTGTTTGAATGCTCGACATCCGTGTCCCACGGAGGTTCTCGCGGAAGCGCTTACTGCATCGTCTTCTCTATTTGTTCGGAAAACGACAAGCGAGGCACTGTTGCAGCGTGCTCAAAACGATGAGCACAACGATATGAAGCAATTCATTCCTTCGATCATGTCTGCTGCATCGCAGGCCGCTCCAGGGAGCGAAGAGAGTCTCGCTTTGGTGAAAATTATTGCCGCACTGAGCGTCAAAGAATCCAACAAGATGCAGCTCATTCGATACGGATGTACTCGACACTTGTGTCTCATTCTCGCCGAGCCCGCCGTGAATGTTCAAATGCACCGAGGCGCCGCCAAGGGTCTAGCGAACCTCGCATCCAGCACGGAAGATAACCGAGGTCACGTCATGCAAGCGATGCAGACGCTCATGCCACCAATTGCATCGTTCACAGACTCTATCGTGAATATGTACCTCGAGATGGTGTGGTCATCATAAAAGGCGCTCGCAAGAGACAAAAGAAGAGAAATTGTTTCGTTCGGCCGCGTTCGGCCCCCAAAAGCAAAAAGCGAACCCTTGCTCGAAGCCGCGATGGAGACCGCAGCGGCTCTCCGCATGGCGGCGCTCTCAGGCGGGCCACGGGCATCGGCGCTGGGAGCGGCACTGGGCGCTTCGCTAGGAAGTGCAGCGCTTGGGCTCTCGACCGGCCGTCAAGACCTGATGAGCAGCGGTGAGCGGTGGGCTGTAGGCGCCTGGCGCACGAAACTTGATACCCTACGCACGCGACGCTGGTTCGAAACGTGGCGGCGACGCGTCGAGGCTCGCAAGAGGTGGCGCGCCCGAGCGGCGCCAGCAGCGCGTCGCATCAAGGCTTATTCCCGAAAGAGACGAAGGGAAGCATATTTCCGTGCATGGGTTGCGTTTGTGGCAGAGAAACGCAAGGAGAAATGCAGGGAAAAGCGCTTGGAAAAACGCGAGAAGAAATGCTTGAAAAGACGCGGCTCTTCGTCATCACACGAATCCGCCATGAACACGACGGCCACAACGAGTACGACAGCTGAAAGAATTGTATATGACCACAAGTACCAAGGCCAAAAGTCAGAGGTAGCAAGCATACAAGTGCCACGCCACATTGACAACAACGCTATTCGTACAAGAAAAGGTTGCGACGATCAAATCCAAGTGACACATGAGGACCTTTCCCCACCAACTTCAAGAGCGAAATCACTGCGAGGACCAAGTCCAGGACCTGATCCGAGACCTGATCCAGACGCATTGGTTTCATCAGGGTCAGCCCATGAAAGCAGGTTTTCTCCACCTCCAACGTCACCACGATCAGACGCGAGCATTTCGGCGTTTCACGACGCGCTCGCGTCACCAAGTGATCTCCAAAAATCGGACGTCATTGGAGGGTTGCTTGCACGTCAGTGGCACATAGCGCTTTTTCAGGCATTTCGAAGATGGCGATTTACGTGCGCGGTCATGCGCGCACGAATGTTGCGAGCACGTTGCAAAGTCAAGCACAGATAGTGCTTGGACAAGTGTCACGATCGAGCGATCGCCAATGGATGGAACCCTTGGGAGAGAGATAACTCGTAAATTCTATTGTGTAGGTGTACTTTTGAAAAGAGAAGGAAAGAGTGTGTGTGCCTAGGGTATGCCCCGAATCACAAGGAGGAGACACAACGACCGTCTACTAAACGCTCAAGGATAGTGAGGGAGGCGCGAGCCACCTCACGACTATCGAGCCCGTTTCATCTTGCGCGGAAAGCGCAAGGGGACCTCGAGGACAATTTTACGCGCCTTCTTGCCATCAGGAAGGCTGGCGCTGCTGTCCGTCTTGGTGCGCGTGCCGAGCTGAGCGGCATACTCGAATACCCAAGAGGGCGTTTGTGAAAGATCCTCGGCAAGCATCTTGACCCTTCGATAGTCGATGACACAGCCGCAGAGGATCAATGCGAGCGCAAGAATGTGAAGAGAGAGGCGGTCCTGGTGCAACTTGGTTCGGTTCATAGACCCGGTCGCAATTTCGGGTTCCGCAAAGGTTGAAAGAATGGCACCGGAAACTTCGTAGGGCGCGCCCCCCAACACAGACCCAAGTTTCTGTTGCAAACGAGGCCTGATGATGCGGTGGAGCTTGGAAAAGTTGATGAGGTACTGCATGTAGAGCGCAGCGCAAGCGACAGCCTTTTGCGCCTTCTTGTTCATGCCGCCTGCAGAGATGCGTTCCAAGTGAGAGCGCACAAAGGTACCGAAGCGATCTTGGGCGGCAAACTCGGCCGATGAGCCTGCCCGTTGCGCAGCCTTGACAAGCTCCTCCACGGGCTTTTTCAGTGCGCGAAGCTCGTTCTTGGAGACCATGTCCTGCAGCAAAAACACTTGTTCCGGGCGCTCTGCCTCGGCGTGGAATGGCGGCAAGAGATGTTTGCGACTTGCGGCGTCGGCGTCCTCTCCTCCAAGAACAGGGTTCTCTTTGGCTTTTTCCTTGAGCATGGCGCGCACAGCCTCGCCTGAGGTGACAGCTCCGCTGGAGATGCGATTCAGATCCACGGCAGCGGCGTCCTTGCGGCGTTTGGCAGCGCCAAAAGTCTCGATGAGCGCACGTCGGCGCTGCTGCGCGACAGAAAGGCTTCCGTCTTCGGGGTCTTCTGTGAAAACGCGAACGTTGGGCATGGGTAGCTTGCGCACAGTGTTATGCACCGAAATAGGGCATTGCGAGGAGGTATCAGTGTTCAACAGAATGGCCTCGCCCGTGGCCGGATTGAAGCGGAAGGCCAGGTACCGACGCAGACGTCCAGAGAGTTCGCCCTCGCGACCCTCCATTTCGACGCCGTCGCCACGGCTATACAGCACGCGTTCCTGCGTGCGCTTGGTCTTGAAGAGTCCAAATGACTTGCTTTCGTCAGGAGCCTGGCCTTGCGGAAAGGTAGCGAGCACGCACCGTGAGGAGCCGACCTCCGTTTTGAATTTGGCTCGTCGAAAGGGTTTCGCCGACACCAGTGGCTGCCCGGCATCCATGTCCGAAGCGGATGATTCTTCCTCCTCTTCCTCCTCCTCTTCCTCTCCCTCTTCTTCGCTGTCATTCTTTGCAGTTGTTGATGATCGCCCTGCGCGTTTCTTCTCGACGCCGTTTGTGTCATCGTCGTCGTCGTCGCTGCTATCGCTGTCATCACTTTCTGCTTCCTCTTCCAATGCCGCCAGCGCACTGGGCTGAGCTCGCTTCTTGGACGATTTAGCAGCTGCTTTGGCCTTGCCTGATGCGTGTCCGTTGCTTGTTTTGCGAGCATCTTCGTCACTACTGCTGCCGCTGTCGCTGTCGCTGCTGCTGCTGTTGCTATCACTCCCAGCATCGCTTTCGCTGTCGCTTCCACTACTGCTGCTGTCCTCGTCATCCTTGTTGGCGCCCAAAATGTGGGTCTTGGCGGTCGTGTTGAAGGAGACTCTGCGCTTCGCGGCCTTGTCGGCATCAGCACCGGGTTTGGGCTTCTTCAAAGCAGACGCAAGCGTCTTCTGCTTCGGCGTCTTCTCGCCATCGCTGTCGCTGTCACTGCCACTGCCGCTACCGCTGTCGCTGCCACTGCCGCTGTTGCTGCTGTCATCATGCTGCATGCGTTTCAACTTGTCGCTTTCGCTGTCGCTGTCGTCGCTGTCGTCGAGGTCGCGAGCGCTGGCTGCGCCGTTCGCCTTCGACTTCTTCTTCTTCTTTTCCTCCTTCTTGACGGAGGTCTTTTCCGCCTTGGCTTTCCCGCGCGACGAAGCCTTAGCATCGCCGCCGACCGACGCCTCGGCGGCACGGCCTGCCAGCTTCTTCGCCCTCTTGGCGGCCTTCTTGGCGCTGTCGCCCGCGCTGCCCGGGGTCCGCTTGCGCTTGCGGGCCTCGAGGTCCTCCATCTTGGCCATGCTCACCGGCGCGCCGCAGCCTGCGCTCGGCACCCGACGATCGGCCGTGCGCCCGAGCGCAAACGCGACCGCGGCCGCGAACGCAGCGCCGGCCCCGCTCGCTCGCCCGCGTCCACGCGTGCGCGCGCGGCAGGCAGTCACTGGCTGGGTCTGTCTGCGCGGTCCTGCGGCTCCTCGTGGAGTCCACCAACTTTCGAAGCGGCCTATCCTGCTCTCCAAAGGGCCTATCTGGGTTTAGCACCGCATACGCGAGACAAGCGAACGAGGAAAGCGGGGCCTGCCCCGGGGAGCAAACAAACAAACCCCTACGCGCGCGACGCGGGTCTGCGCGCGCGGAGTCGCGGCCGGCCGGCGCGCGGCGCGGGAGCGGGAGCGGGAGCGAGAGCAGACGCGGGGAGACTCGCGCGGGACGCAGGTCGACCTCTCCGTCGCCGGCGCGGAGGCCGGTGCTGCATGGGAGACCGAGGCGCGGACCCGGTTTGAAAATCGCAGCTCCGGGCGCCATGCACGAGAATGCAGACGACGACGACGCTGCCGTCGCCGCCGCCACCGCCGCCCCTGAAGGCGGAGGAGGGGAGGGACGGGCCGATGCTTTGGGAGCAGTAGATGGCGCCGGAACGATGGCCTCGGAAATGGCCAGAGCAGGAGCGGCAGCTGCTGCAACAGCCGCCGCAGCCGCAGCCGCGAGTGCCGAAGCCGCGCTTGGCCTTGCAAGAAGGCGGCCTTCCTCGCACTCGGTCGTCTCGAGCTCCTCGAGCAAGGACGAAGAAGCACTCTGCAGGGTATGTCGCTGCGGCGAGGAGGCCGGGCCCCTCTACTATCCTTGCAAGTGCAAGGGATCAATACGCTTCGTGCATGAGGACTGTCTCGTTCAATGGCTCAAAATTTCGCACAAGAGGTCGTGTGAACTTTGCCTTACCGAATTCGAATTCAAGTCAGTCTATCATGACAACACGCCACAGCGCCTGTCATCACTTGAAGTGCTGATTGGCACTCTACAACTCTCGATGGGTTACATTCCACTTCTTATTCAGGCGATTGCCGTGGCGATCATCTGGGCTGTTATCTTTCCGGTCTTTACCGACCGCATCCATTGGCTATCTTTAGCGCGCACGCGCGCAGAAGCCTGGTCCGTCTTTACGGACTGGAGTGTGGACGTTGTCTTGCGCCAATGTGTATTCGGCATTATTCGCTCGGCCTGGATTGTGGTGGCTTTCCTTGTGCTCATGGTGTTGCAGGATCTGGCAAATGAAGAGGACCAGGCCCGAGATGGCGAACAGCGTCAACACTTGGATCATCGAAATATTGCTCAATTTGCCGATAGGGTTGTCGAGCGCGCCGTGGCTGCAGCTGCGGACGCCAATGAGTTAGTGGGAGAAATCGAAGCAGCCGGCGAGGAGAATCGTCTCATGGAGCTGGGCAACCGTATCTTGCGAGAGCACGTGCGGCAGAATCTCAACCTTCGTGGCCTGCTCAATGAGGGAGCAGACGATCTGCGCATCATAGAGGATATTGGTGAAGGAGGAGAAGCAGCCGACGACGCGAGGCCGGATGATGTGCAAGACTTTCCTCATGCCCCGGATGAAGCAATCGCTGCTGCAGCGGCAGCAGCAGATGCTGCTGAAGTGGCAGCTTGGCAGGATGACGCACATGATTTTGATGCAGATGGTGTTGGCGAGTTTGCTCCTGTTGTAGCGCATGACGCGCCCATTCGTCCTGCTCCTGCAGATGAGGACATGGCTTGGGATGCACTCATAGGTCTCCGAGGTGGAACGCGAGGGATTCGCCGTGGACTTTACACAATGATTCTCGTTTCGCTAGGCAATACGGGCTTTCTTTTCTTTTTCCAATTTGTCCCGCTCACCGTGGGCCTCTTGATGCTCGAGGCGGTGCGCCAATGTCAAATCCGGTGGGGCATGACCCCGGGCCATGGCGAGGGAGCCGAGATGCCTGGCCATGGGTATCTGTTGAGCTTGGGATATGTAGGATTCGTTCTTCTTGTTGTGGTCTATGTCTTTGTACTCAAGCTCCGGGATATCTGGGCCGGTCGCTCTGCGGTGCCGGGTCGCGGCATTGTGGCGTCGTATGCGATTTCCGTTCTCCGTGGAATCGGCGACATGTTTGTCATTGCTCTCATCATGCTGCTGGAGCTTCTCGTACTCGAGCTTCTCGTTGGCGGCATTGTACATATTGGAGCCATGGGCGTTTCGGGCGACGTTGCAAGTGTGTTTTGGGCGCGCGCCGAGCTCTGTGGGTCCTCACCCAAGACGTGCGCCTTTATCCACTGGGCCATTGGAAGCGTGCTCATTGCGAACTGGTCTGCCGTGATCTGGGCTTTCCGGCAAATTGTTCACCCGCGCTTCAAGGTGCGATTCTTTGAGGGATGGTATGACGCCACGAAAAATATCGAAATGGGCATTTTTGGACCCATGATTGACCGTCATCGCCGCGAGATTGAGGAGCAAAATCGACTGTGGCAGGAACGAATTGCCCTCGTCACCTCGCGCATCGTCTCGGACCAGACCGACTACGCGCAGACACAAGGCGCAGAGGAAGTCCAGGACGATGACATGTTTGCGGAGTGCATGGACCAGGCCCCTGTCGCTGGTCCCGACACGGGGGATGTTGCACGACTCGATCTCGTCTCACACACCCTTGAAGAATGCCTTTCTTATTTTATCACGGTGGTATTGTGGAGCTTTCCTGCGGTCCTGGTCCTCTTGATGATCCCAATTCATCTCATCAAGGTCTTGGCACCCTCAATTTTGCCCATCCGCATTGGATCTTTCAAACAGCCCTTTGCCGATGCACAGCTGCCCCTTGACATGTTTCTCTTTCATTCGCTCCCTTACGTGATTGAGCGTCTCGATCTAAATCGTTTGTTACTTCAGGCATCGCGCCAGGTCGCCGTTATGCTCACGTACCCACTCGATCTTCATGGCTATGTGCTCAAACCAATGCTGCAGCACATGC
This sequence comes from Aurantiochytrium sp. KH105, assembly GCA_003116975.1. Classification (NCBI taxonomy): domain Eukaryota; class Bigyra; order Thraustochytrida; family Thraustochytriidae; genus Aurantiochytrium; species Aurantiochytrium sp. KH105. The sequence goes on from BGKB01000107.1 coordinate 136,471, forward strand.
GTTCGGGGTTTGTCTATGTCGATCCTGCGCATGGTTTGCGCGGGGCTCAGCGCGAAGGACCCCTACAGCCAGCAACACCTGGCGCCAATGCCAATGACTGTCCTGCTCCGGGTGAGAATGGGGATGGACATGAGGCGTCCAAAGTTGCCGAAGCAACGCCAAGAATATATAGCGAAGGCGATCGCGGAAGTGGACTGCGCGGCAGCTCACGTTCAGCCCGCGAAAAGCTTCCCGGAGCCATTCGGTCACTGCAGCTTCTCTCGCGCAATGTTCCGGGAAGTGAAGTCGATTTTCTCGGCATCGTCTGCCATGCCACGGCATGGACAAAATTCGCGCCGCAGGTACTGCGCAATGCTGCCCCGCTGCAGGGTGGCGGCGGTCTCGACGCAGATGATAAGCTCCCGCCTCTTTTCCTTTTCTCTGTGACAGATGTGCATGGCTACTGCGTGCCGGTCTTTTTAAGCGCCGAGGCGCAACGGGCGATACAAAAGGTCGAAGGTGGTGTCCCTGATGAAGATTTGCTCGGCAAGGTTCTTGCCTTGGTCGACGATATGTGCGCATTGAGCGATGAGGTTAATGCAGATCGAGTGCGGGCAATCTGCGCGCGCGCAATGGAGGGCATCGTCCGCGACGACGAGGATCTGAGTCGATGTCCGTCGAAACGCGTTGTTCATTTGTTGCGCGGCATGCGCGAGGCCCTGCAAGAGTCGCCAGTGCTCATCGACGAGCTCGTGCGGCTCATGCCCGCAGGCTTTGGCACCAAGTGGGCAGGTGGTGAGTCTGTATCAACTGTGCTGGCGTTGCGGCGGATAATTGCCATTTGGCGCGACAGCAATTTGGCGCCGGTGCTAGCAATTCGTAATGCTCGTGTGAGCGGCGAGAATGGCCGAAGCTTGGAGCTCGACCTGAACTCGCAATTATTATTGGAACCCGACGCGGGCAGCAAAGCGGAGCTGGCTCGCATTTGCTTCCAAGCACGCCACGTAGAGAATGCTTCGACGGGCCAATTCTGCGTCTTGCGTCACGAACCGCGCCTGCTGACGCCGCGCTTGCGCGTGCTTGGCATCATGGCCGTGCTTGCGGCGGTTTTGGCTTCATTTATTGCGCTGGTGCTACCTCTTGTTGCGGGGCGTGGGGCCTTTGCTCTTTTGGGCGATCCCTTAAAGCACGATGTCTATCACTGGGGAGGCGGCTTTGCGATACTGTGGTTCATTTTTACGTTATCGCGATGGTTTTTCACGGCCGTCTTTGGCAAGGATGGTGGGTGGCGACGAGCACTGCGCCTATGCTTTCTCTGGTTGCGACTTGGGCTCAAATGGTGCGTCGCACTCATCGTCTTTGGCATGATTTTGCCGGTTTTGGCCGGATCAGTCTTCGAGTTTGTTGTTCTCGATCCAATCTACGTGCCTGTGGACCGAACCCCGGTTGGTCTTGTCTTTCAGAAGTGGGCTCTTGGTCTTGCGGTACTCAAGGCGTGGACTCGTCTCGTGCTCTTGGGCGTTCTAGGAGGCGATGTTTGGGCGGACCGCCTCGAGCGCGTCCAGTACGACGGAGGATACGGAATCAATCTGCGCTGGACGCTCTTTAATGTGGCCGTCCCAATGTTGGACGCCATCCTCTTACGGCTCTGTGTTCCTTATGTCGCGACGTGTCTTCTTCAGCACGGATTGGAGCTTGACCCTGTCTCCGCGGAAGCAACCAAGCGCTATAGTTACCCTACGTTTGCAGTTATGCTCTTCCTCTTCGACATGGCGAAAGCCCTCGCTTCGTACGCGGACATTCTGCACGATCGTGTGCGGGATCGTCGCTATATGGTCGGCCGTCAGTTGCAGAATCGCTAAAAAATGATGTCTTTCACCTTGTTTTCTTTATTTGATAAATTATCAAGGGCCAGGCCGCTAAGGCGGCGCATCGGATGAAGCCGAAACCTTTTGCTCCCTTGCGCCGTCGCCTTGCGCGCTACCAAACATCGCAAGTAGGCCTAGAGCGTCCTTTCCGTCACACGCACGCAACCTTTCCTCCCTCGCTGTCGATTTCATTCTTCGCATTGCATTGCGCGGAATCGTCATCGCAAGATCGCGGAAAGGTCCTCCTTCTTCCCCCTCTTGTCGACCTCTTGTCCTTGGGAAGTTTGGTTTGGCGTCGGGATGACGATGCGGCAGAGTGGAAAAGGAAATCTCTGTCGGCCGCGAAGGCGTGTCGAGGCGGGGCGGGGCGGTCGCGCGAATCGGAGGCAAGAAACATGGAGGATGATCGCGTGCGGCGCGTGCGGCTAGAGCCTGCCGCGCGAGAGGTGGACGATGCGGAGCGCATCTTGGAGGACATGGCCCAGGCGCTCGCGGCGACAAGTCTGACGGAATCTTTCGGAGGCGACGGCGGCGGCGGCAGCGGCAGCGGCGCGCAGGAGGCAGCAGCGGCAGCGGCGTTGTCAGCTACTGCGTCCGAGGCCCCGGCAGACGGAGTGCCCATTGCGGGCGTGCCATCGGAAGCCTCGCCTCTGTCGCCTCCGCCCGTGGGAGAGTTGGCCGGCGCTTCGCTAGCCTTTTCGCCCCTGCGCCCGCGTTCCCAAGGGCGTAGCAGACCCCGATCGCGGCCTCAGGAACGACCTGCTGCTGTGCAAAACGTGTCTGCCATCGCCAGCGAGCAGCGCAGCACCTCGCGTAAAAATCTAAGCAGACGCAAGGAGCGTCGCTGGGCCAATGACCGTCGTGCGGGCGCCGGACCGCTCTCGCTCGACCCCTTTTCTTCTACTGAAGAACGAGGCGCGTTTATGGAGCCAGGTTCGTCCGTTCCCCACGGGAATCTAGCGGCATACTTTCCTGATCTCGATGAGTTTGATGTGACGCGGGCGTCACGTCTCATTTTCGAGCAAGAATACATTTCTGTCTTTGATGGTTTCACGGATGAAATGCGACGCGCTTTTCTGGATTGTGAGGATGGCTTTGTTCGAGGCGGCGCCAACGTGGCTAGTGAAAGGCTCAGCGCAAAGCAGCGTGCGCAGCTGACGCCCCGATCGGCCGAGTCGATGCTTGCTCGCGTCGACAAGAATCTCAAGTCGCATCTGCAAACCCGAGGAAGGCGGCCCCCTTTTAACGCCTTCTTGAATGCTCTCGAAGACTTTCTCATCGAGGTCATTGAAAATCCTTTTGCTCACGATTTGCAGGCTCGTGCTCCGGAGCCTTTGCGCAAAGCACTCACGCGCAAGCTTAGTCTGTGCGGAACGCCAAGGTCTCCGCACGCGGAGGGCGAGGAACCCCCCGAAGTCAAGCGTGTTGCGATCGAATTTGCCTTCAAGACGGGCTTGCATCGTTTGTTGACGCATGGACTTTGTCAGTTCCATGGGCTGGTCTCTCAATCCGCTACAGAACCCACTACGGGGGCGAGAGTTCTTCGTATCTCGCGACCAAGCAAGGATTCCAGCATGCTCGGCTGGGCGACCGTCGAGACGAGCTCACGGCCGGAAGACGTGCAGAACCTTTTGTTTGGTGAGAAAGTCATTCGGCTCGTTCCGTACCTGGCAACACTGCCCGTCCACGATGCGTGAATGAACCAATGCAGCCAGTAAAAGCAAAATTCGAGTCTGTCAAATCTAGGTCTAGATTGCTTACAATATGTGGGTGAAGTTGTATCTGCTCATTTGCTCTCTCTCTCTCTCTCTCTCTCTCTCTCTCTCTCTCGTTGCACACGATAATTCGGAGCCACGTTGAGTCGAATATTTTGCAGGAAACATCACACTTCACTCCAAACATTGCATGCGTGTGGGAGCGATTTTACTTCTTCATGATGCAGCAGGATCGAACTTGCCCGTAACAATATTGTACAAACGGCCTGGAGGGTCTGCGGGTGGCGGGCGATCAAAACATTTCTTGTCACCAACATGGTGCTTGGGGACGGTTTGGCCATCGAAAGAGACACCCCTAAAGTTGTACCCCAGGTCTCCTCGCGTCGCGTTGAGTTGCTGATTCGCCCGAGCTCGCGCTGACCCGAAATACTCTCTACTCGGCTGCACAAGAGCTCCTGATGTGGTGGTGGAGAATCGCGTTCGCGCCGACACCGTGTCTCCAGCGGCGAGGTCATAGTTGGTTTTGCACGCCGAAATCCGGTCAAAGGCCGCGGGTCGACGCTCAAAGGATGTTGCCATAACTGAGTGTTCTCTACTAATTTCTTGCATGGTCTCGCTCTCATATCGCGGCGCCCCGCGCGGCGGTTCATAGTTGTCAGAATGAGGTATGGGTCGCGCGCGGCTCGTGTTTTGCATCCCCTGAAAGAACGAGTCTGCGGTGGTCGACCATGTGGCGTCTCCCCGTGTGCCTCGCTGCGAGGAGGGTTCGGCGAATGACCAGTGCGAGGCCTTCATCGTCTGGCCCATGGCCGTCATTTTCTTCCCCATGGTCGCGACTGCCACGTGCGTCGCGCGTTGCTTCGATTGTTCTTTTGCATCGACTTCGCGCGGGCGAAATCGAGAAATGGCAGCTCCCTCCCTCGAGTTGTTCACGATTGTCATTCGAGACAAAGAGAATGCCACGGTGCAGTGACACCGAGTAGGCCTAGTATACCGGATCTATGTGTGTTCTTGTCATTTATTGTATTCTGCACTGCTATGTAAGCGAGCAGAACGTGGGCTCGTGGCACCAACATCGTGAGGAGTCTGAGATTGAGAGCGCAAAGGCGTAATGCTTTGTCCGCGATAGCGCTCGAGAATGCGCTTCGGGTCAAGTACGTCCATGACGTCAGCCTAAGATTCTCGGGAATGCACGGACTTTTTTGTCCTCGATGTAACTAATCCTCTTGAAAGTACTTGACCATGCCGCGCTTCGGTCTGAGCGCCGACTTGGGCCTCAGCTTGCAAACTGGTATGGTCCAAGTAGCCATCGTCTGCCTTCTGCCCCCTCCCTCCCCCTCAGCTGGCAGCTTGAAAGGCGAATCTAAACACGATTCTTGGGCACGCAGGCAGAAGATGAGCGGCTTTGACGAAGCGGCCGCGCTGGACGCTGCGCTGCAGCGCGTCGAGGCCAGCGGGGAAGCCTTCTTTGCAGCACTGTAAGCAAGAGGAGAAGAGCGCGCGCGCGACGGCCTTCACGGGCTTGCCTTGCGAGCGGCGCGGACATCGAACGGTGAGAGAAACATGTTGAACATTCAACTAACGCGCAGCGTGGCGTGGTGGTGCGCCTGGAACGCACGGACGCAGTCATACCTCGAGCAAGAACGCAGCGCAGCTCGGTCATGAAGCGATGCGCGAGATACGCAAGCTCGAAGGCGAGCTCGAGCGAACTGGTGCCACGGGCCTAAGTTTGCTTGTGGGCAGCAAGAACATGGAGGGCCCCGAGCTCAGTCAAAAGCTCTCCGAGCTCGACGAACAAGTCAAAACGAAAGAGTCTCAGCGTCGCAAACTCCACTCAAACCTCGTCGTGCTCGAGCAGGAGCTGACATCGCGCCCAAATTGATTTAGTCAAAGGCGAATGTGCCTGGCAAATCAACTGACTGGGTGGCAAGCTGGGTGGCAAGCCAGCCGGCTGACTAGCTGGCTGGCTTGCTGGCAAGTTGAAAGGGGGCTTCGTGGCCACATGGCTTCGCTGACAAGCCAGCCCTTTCTTCTAAATGAACTAGCCCAGCTTGCGAAACATTTCTTTCGATGTTGTGTCCAAGGAGCCATTCCGAATGGTGAGATGTTTCTCTCCGACATCCTCCTCACAATTGCCTTGGCATCTTTTTGTAAAAAGAAAGAAGGAACAAAGGAAAACATTGCTCACGTGATTTTGTACTCAAGGATTCATGCTACCATTTATTTTTTCCCCTTGAGGTCACGACTTCACTTGAGTTCGCGTCCCACCTTGAGAACCTGAAAGGAGCACAACAAAATTGCTGAAGTCTGGCTAGTGGCTTTTTTTTTGTTTTTTTTTGAGGAACTCGCACCCAATTGGAAGTCCGAGATTTTGCTCAGAAATGAGCGCGAATGTTCATTTCAAGGCTCATTCAAAAGGGTCATTCGGAAAGTACATTTGAAGGCTCGTTTTGAGACGAGTCTGAACGTGAATTCAGCACCATCTAGACCTTTTCTAAAATGAAAAGGATTAAATTGGCCTTATTCACCTTGTCTTGTTGGCGCAGGCTCGGGGAGAATGGAAGCCTTCGCCCATCCTTGGCCATTTGGTGGTCGGGGTGGCGTTCGGTCGAGAGGCGCACGTTTTCGATCCCGGAACTTTGCTGCGACTTCAGGCGTCATTTCCGCGGCAAAATCTGCAACAAGACCGGCCAATGCGAACATAACACTGTACGTAACAATAGCATTGATTGCTGTCACAAAGTCGGGCTGGCCAATCTCGCCTGAAAAGTCTATTCTGGCAAAAAGACCATAGCCATATCGATCGCGCGCCTGAAAGTCGCGAAGCCCCGTCTCCGCGTCAAAATTTTCGTGTACAAAGTCTATTTTTGGCCCCGTACCGCCCCAGCCGGTATTCACAAGCTGGACCTCGAGAGTCCCGAGAATTTCTTCGCCTGACCATGTGTGTAGATTGTGGTAGGTAATATGGAAATTTAGCTTCACACCAGTGAGACGGAAAGGCGCAAAGCCTCTGGAACCCTCGATTGAAGCCTGGTCGTTCTCCGTGTCAAGACCGTCGATACCGGCGGCTTGCAATGCCTCGACGAGAGTCAAACGAACTGGCTCCCCAGCGGCGAATTCTGCAATGCTGTTTCCATCCTTATCCAGCAGTTCGAGAGCAGCATCTTTCATACTTAAAAACGAGGTTGTCAGCACATGGTCGAACCAAATGACAGCACCATCGTTTGCGGGTACAAAGTAATTGGCGGATCTCGTGTTTTTGCTCTCACAAACCTGAGATGCTGCATCGCAACCTTTGTAGTCAAGCCATGTTTCTTGCACGTACGTAAGAAGAAAAATGCCACCATCCGGGAGCTTTTCCATTGCCTCGCCAAGAGCGAACTCACGGCAGCTGTTGTTCACGTATACGAAATCGTCGCTATAGTAATAATCATACTGATCGTTGTCACAATAAAGGGGATATCCGTCAGATGGGTTGTCAAAGCCCGTCATCCAAACATTGGCATGGCCATGCGGCACTTCGTACCGAAAGTACGATTTGTTTCCCAACAGCGACCACGACATGTACAGAAAGACTGCTAGTTGCGCGAGTCTCAGGACAATGCCCACCTTGACATTCTCGACGACAATAAAGGAGGCCGTTTTGTGCCGGATCGAGTGGCGCAAGAACCACCATGCGCTCTTCGACAGTGCCGAGGAGATGCGCCCCATCTTGATTTGTTCAAAGGTGCTTTGCTTGGACGATCGCCCCTCGTACCATCGTATATGCGTGTACGTACACCCTGCCAGCACGTGAAAGATTCGTTGTTGTTGAGCGCGAGAATAGAAAAAGCCTGAAGTCGGTCCACACTGTGTGCATTCCACTGTGAGGTTTCTTTTCGCCCAACGTAACAAAGACAGAGTTAAATCTCAATTAGTCTCACCACCCGCCATATTTTTCACAAGAGGCCTCTGCGCCGGAATAAAATCTACCGGAATCTCCAGAAATCCTCCGTATGGCAGAAGATCTTCGAGCATCTCCAGGACTTTGGTGATCCACGCCAGCTTCAAAGAATTGTGGACCACTGCCACTCTCACTATCCCCATCACGACTGCTCCATGTCATCGCGTCTGCATTTTTGAGGCTAGACCTGGCGTAGCTGCTGGGAGTCATTCAACGTAAGTGCCAGTGCCACTACTGTGCACAGACAAACTAAAGAGGTCAGTTCTCCCTGCTGATATAACAGTAGTACACAAATTCGTCACGGTGACCGCACTGGCACCTTTTCAGCACAGGCAGAAAAATCGGCGGCGGCGGCCTCGCTCACAATCACCGCCAGAACGTAACGGAAAAGGGTCCAAAGCGCTTGCTTCCTTGGCAAGAAAGTGGACCATACAAAGTGGGCCAAAGAAACCGTGCGATCGTCGGGCCTCTTGAGCGAGCCGAGCAGAAGCAAGACAAAACCCGCGGCGAGGCAGCGGCGGCAGCGGCGGCGGCGCGGCGAGCGATGCGCGACGCCGAGAGCAGGTCCCGCCCCTCCGCCGGCGGCACGCTCAAGTACCGCGGCCCCGCGCCCGTGCCTGTGACGCCGGCCAACACTGCCCGCAGGGCGTCGAACCTCGCGAGCCCAGAGACGACGACCTCGAGCGCGGCGAGCACCAGGCCCAACGAGAAGCTACTGCAGCAGCAGCAACAGGTTGAAGGGGGAAGTGCCAAGGGACTCTCGGTCGTCGCCGCGGCTCGTGTCGTGGACATTGTGCGACAGTTCGCCGACGTTGGCTGCACCTCGAAGCAAGTGCTCGAAGAACTCGGCGTCGCAGCAGGGTCTGACGCAGCCAAGGCCGTGGCTAAGGCACTTAGCGTCCAGTCGACCCGCGTCTGCTCCCGTCGACAAGAGCTTCACGGCAAGCCTATCATTCGCCTGCCGGCCCCACCCGGTTCCGACGCAAAGGTCATCTACGTCCACGCCGACGAATTCCTCGCGGCCACGGCAGAGGAACGGTGCCGCCTTTGCTTTCTTTGCGGAAAGAATACGCTCGGCGCCTGGCAAGTTCTTGGAGGTGATTATTCGCAGAGCACACGAGTTGCCGCTTTTCGTGACGCGCTCGTGCACTGCATCTGCGAGGTTTGCTTTCGCGCGTCTTTCCTCGGTGTGTCATCTGCTGAGCCCGTGGGCTTCGCCGTACTCCCTCACGGGTTCTTCAGCCCACCTGCTCTTGCGAAAAGACCCGTGGCGAAAAGACCCGTGGTTAGCGAAGTACCCACCCTCTCGTCCGCTTACGCAAACTTCAACGCCAACGCCGGTATCGCGGGACCGATTGCTTCCATCGAAAGGAAGATGCAAGCTGCTTGCGCACAAGTGAGCCTGCTCGCGAGTACACGCGACAAGGTTCTCAGCGAGACTGTCACGGAGGTGCGCAATTTTGGGACGCGCGGTGGGACCTGGCATGACATTGTGGAGCGCGTGGGCACCGCCATTCTCCCGCAAAAGCTCGAAAACCTCAAAGAGGTTGTCCAGTGGAGCCTGCATGTATCCTCGAGCAAGACGCTAAGTTCCGATAAACCCCTTTTACGTCGTGCCATGATTGGCTTTGATGGTGCTGTGCAAATACTCTTTGTGGCCAAAGAGTTTGTTGACCCTCACTTTGACACCGAGGGCGGGGCAAGACGCAACGGCCTCGCCTGCGGCATTTGCCTCGAAGTCGCCGAGCAGACCGTTCCAGGCGCCATCTTTGGCCTGCGTTCTTTCACTAACTTCCGCGTCCTGGTCGAGGGGGGCGAGGGCCTGCCAGGTTTCGAGGTGCTTCGACGGTACAGTGATTTTGCCTGGCTCAGAGAGGAGCTCGAGCAATGGCACGGGGATGAAAGTGTCGTCCCGCCCTTGCCGCGCAAACGATTTCTCGGTCGCTTCAATGAAACCTTTCTCGAAGCGCGCATGCACGCCCTCGAGCACTTTCTCGCCATTGCGGCTGTGCACCCCGTTCTCCACAAGGCCGAGGCTCTACAAGCATTCTTCAAGCGATGCCCGCTCGACCAGGCCAAGCCGGACTATTACGCGCGTACTCCACAGCGCGCCGCTGAAAAGAGATCGCGCAGACGAAGGTCTGCAGAATGGGCGGCTGCCTCTGCCGGCGCACCCTTCGACCCCGAAACCGAAAAGCCCGCCATCGTTCTTCAAGATGGCGCTGCGACGTCGAAGCGGCCCAGCGTTGACCTCGAGACACTCGACCGGTTGCTGCTTTCTGGAGGTACGCGTCGTCGAGACGGAGATGTGCGCGTGATCCTCGGTCGTGACTATCAACGCGCGCTTCGCAAGTGCTACAAACGTATGGAGGAGCTTGCCACATGCTTTGTGAAACAGGCTGCGCTCCAGGAAGACAGAGCCAAAGCCTGCAAGTTTCTTGCTGCCACGGAACTTCCAGAAATCCGTACGCTTGCTAACGACCCGCGCCGCTTTCAAGAGCTCTTGCACGCTGTAGGTGCCGATGCACCAGTCGACGGGCCAGCAACTAATGTTTTCTCCGAGGTGCCTCTCACGAGCGATCGTCTGCCACTGCCGTACTCGGCCATGGCTGTTGTTGAACTTCTTTCTTCTCTCTCGCGCATGGACATTGTTGCAGCGACGGCCAACCGCGCTGCAAGTATTCGGCACATGGAGACCAAGATGCAACTAAAAGAGTGGCAACGCTCTCTTCAAGAAGCTACGGCCTGGTTCGAGAACCGAGCGCACTCGGTGGTTCTCTTGCAGCGCTCTGTACGCGCCAAGCAGTCGCTCTTGGACGGCGCGCATTTAGGCATCAATACACCCGTCAATTCCGCCGAGAATCAGTCTCCAGGCAGCACGCGACGCGGAGCCCAGAGTAATGTCGATGACGATGATAATGGGGTGCACAATGCAAAAACTGGAGCGCAGTCTGCCAGCGCTGCGCGCCATGGCGTCGAGATGCTCGAGGAGAAAATCAAGAGCACGCGCGCCGACGCTTCACTTGAGGCAAATTGGCTGTCGGGCCGGAACAAGCAAGAAATCGTTAGCCATATGACGACCTTTGTCGAACACCAGATTGAGCACGCGCGGCAGCAGTCACGCATGTGGCAAGAATTTCTTCCGCAGTTGTTGGCGTCACTCGAAGCCCAAGTTCCGCTTTTGTCGGGGCCGCTCGACGCCGATCCGGGCGACGCTCAAGGAGCAACGTCGCCTACAGATACTGAGGCTCTGGCTCGCGGCAGCAGCAACAATAAAAGCAACCCCCACAACAACGAGAACAACAACAACCTCGCCAGGCGAGGTGGTGCGTTGATGGAGAACAGCGAGCTCTCCTTTTTAGATACTGACGTTTCGCTCATGGGCGGATACGGGCAGCAAGCTTTTGAGACGGATGAGAAGACCCGCATGGCTCAGGCTCAAAATGATGGCGCCTGGGAAATTGATCCCGCTGATCTCGTCTTTGGAAACTGCATTGGACGTGGTTCCTTTGGTGAAGTGCACGAGGGTGTCTTTCATGGTCAGCGCGTTGCAATCAAGACGTTCCATACCACGTCTTCATTGAGCGCACGCGCATTGCTGGACTTTCGTCGCGAGGCCCAAGTCATGCGCGGTCTTCCCTCCCACGAGAATTTGGTGTCCTTTTTCGGAATGAGCTCACAGCCCAAAAATATTTGCCTCGTCATGGAGCTGGTCGCCACAGGGTCCATGCTGGAGCTTCTGCTGCGCAAGGACGCTGCTGGCGGCAACGTGGCTCGACCTCCGCCGTTGCGACATGGCACGAATGAAAACGCCGTGGTGAACGCCAACATAACGGTGCGACGAGGAGGCCGTGGAAAGCGCGCTGCGGGGTCACAGAACGCCTGGGATCTTGACGAGCTTGACCCTCAGTGGCGCATCAAGCTCGCACTCGGTGCAGCCCGAGGCATTCGTGTACTCCACGAATCAGTTCCACAAATTCTGCATCGGGACATTAAGACGTCCAATCTGCTCGTTTCCATGCCGGACCTGACTGTTAAGGTCTGCGACTTTGGACTCGCTCGCTTCAAGCTTGAGACGCAGTCGGTGCGCTCTTTTGTGGGTACTGCATCGTGGGTGGCTCCCGAGGTCATTATCTCTCGCGAGGACGGCTACTCGGCCAAGGCAGACGTCTACTCTTTTGCGGTTGTCCTCTGGCAAATTTATGCCCGACGACAGCCTTACCCGAAGATGCATGCGACGCAAGTCTTGTACCAAGTCGCACGCGAGGGTTTGCGTCCGCGCATGCCAGCGAGCGTTCCCGCGCCAATGGACAAGCTTATTCGCGAGTGCTGGGCAACAGATGCTGCGCAGCGCCCTGTATTTAAAGATGTCGAGGCGCGCCTCGAGGCAATGATGAACGAGAGCTGATCGGGAGGCTCGATCCGGCAATACGAATGTCCCTCTGCAACCGGAGCGGGTTTTCTTTTCTCTCAGGACCCGCTGGGAGAAGGTGAAGACGGAAAGTAGAAGAAGAAGGCACGAGAAAGTGAAAAAATGAAGAGAAAAAACATAATCAACGTATAGGTAGAGTAGAATAAGGATCATATAAGCGGGGCTCCCTCGTCATGTGAGATGGACTGGCGGTGGTGTTCCTCGGCCGAGATCGCGCGGTAAAGAATGGCGGCCCCGATCGAGCCAGAGACCTGTGTCCGGCGCTTGAGATCGAGGATCTTGGCTCGGCGGCGGTTCTGAAGTTTGGTCTCCTCGCGGAGCCGCTGCTGAGAGCCCCCAATGTCAACCGTTTCCAAGCAGCGACGCACGACTTCCTCGACTGTTGACACGTGATGACGGGCAGCATCGAGTTCGAACTGCTCAATTTCTTCCATCTCTGACGCCACTGTTTGCAGGGTTTGCACAGAGTGACTTTGCATCTTCTCGGTGGCCGTGAGCAGCGACATACCTGCAGCCCCGCTTCCCGAAGGCCGTTTGGGAATGCCTTCTCTGTCATCATCGAGGTCATCATCGTCGTCATCATCGCCATCGCTCATGCTGGTGGTGCTGCAAAGCAGCTTGGCCTTGCCTCCCGTGTGCAGAGCCCGCAATCTGACCCGACGGTTGATTCGCGCCGAGTCGCCGACACGAGACATTTCATCGTCTTCCTTCAGTACTTGCATGGACGGCCCGCGTCTCTTTTTCCTTTCTTGTTTGAGCTCGTGCCGGATTCGTCGGTGCATACTACGGAGATGCTCAGTGTCAACGATAAGACTGTCCTGGTGCAGGTGGAGCGGGGATTGAATCTGACGACTGAAGAGAGCGTCAAAGTCGAGGGCATCGAGGTCTTTCTCGCGCACTTCCTGAAAAAAAGAGTGTTGCAGCGCACTGCGCGGGCCCCAATGATTTGCACCGAGGCGCAGCTTGGCGTCAGGATGCAAGAGCTCGGCGATGAAGCCGCTCAGGCGACGCCAGGCCTTGGTGGATGCTGGATCAAGCGCATTGAGTCGCGGGTCACTGAGGATGACCAGACAGCGATCGTTACGACGTTCCATAGGGGAAGAATGCGAATGATGACGATCGCCAAAGTTTAGAACGGCGCTCAGGATGGAAGTAAAGCTCTCGGGTTGCGAGCCGTGCTTCTTTTTTGACTTTGTGGGTGCAGCTTCGCGCGCGCCTCCGCCGCTCAATGTGCCCTCATTGCTGCCCGCGGCACCTCTGATATTCACACTTTGTCTCCAAGTGCGTGTGCTGGAGCGCTTAAGCGGCGGGACGACCTCATGCTCGGCATCTTCTCCGGAGAAACAATCGACCCCCGTGGCAAGCTTGTACATGACACAGCCAAAAGCCCACCAGTCGACGCCGAGACCATAGCCACTGCTGTTGCCACTCGCGAGAGCAGCTTGTTCGGGCGCCATGAAGCGCGGCGATCCAACAAAGGTTGATGTACGCGAGGTGCGGTGCTGCAGGGCCTTACTATAGCCAAAGTCCGCGAGCTTAGGGTAGCCGTGGTGATCAACGAGAATGTTAACCGTCTTGATGTCCCTGTGCACGATGCGCAGCTCGTAGAGATGTTTGAGTCCGAGCGAGATGCCCGCAGCGAAGAAGCGACACATCTCGAAGGGCATGCCGCCAAATTCGCCACGTTGCTCGTCGGGGAGCAAAGAGAGTCGGTGCTCGAGCGAGCCCGCTAGCGCTGGTTCCAGCGCGACGAACTCTGCCGGCTCTTCCGTCCATGCGGACAGAAGTTTGATAATAAACGGGCTCTCAAGCTGAGAGAGAATGGTTTGCTCGGCGAGAACATACTGGCCCATGCCAGCTTTATAGGCGTGATCAACATTGGTGCTTTTCACAACGCAGAGCTGAATCGTTGGTGTGTGCATCGCCAAAAAGACATTCGTTGTCCAGGTTTTGTGCAACCATGACACAACCTTGAGATTGGACTTGTTGATGGTCTGCTTGAGAGAACGACGGCGAGCTTGCATTGTGCCGTCGTCTCCAGATTCGAACTCGAGGAGCTCATGCAGCAAAAGAAATCTGTCGCTCATGGAGAAGGAATTTGCCAAAGACATGGCAGCGAGTCTTCGCCAAACGCGACGACGTCCGCCGGCTGAGGACACTGATGATTTGCGCTTCTCAGACGCAGGTTGTTGCGGTTCTCCAACATAGATGCGGCGGATTTTATCCAGGACACCTTCCTTCTTAAGAAGCTTGCGAGAGAAACGAGCGCAGACCACGGCGCCTCGAGCACGGCAAGTCAGCATGTGGACGCCATCGGGTTGCTGGTCGAGGCAATCTTCGCCAAAGGTGTCGCCATCAAGAAGTAGTACCGTTTCCGTCTCATGCACAAGAGGCATGGAAAGTGGACTGGACGCGCCATCCATGGAGTCGAACGAAAGGCCATGCTGGCTCCGGTCTCTTCGAACCGCAAGACTCGCTCTCCAGGACATCTCGCGCGAGCTTTCGCGCGAAAGGCTGCCATGGAATGGGCCTGACTCGGGCAGGGAGCTAGCTTGACCTGAGAGCTCGACGACGCCGTGCAGGACCATGTAAAGCGCGTCGTCAACACTCGTGGAGTCTCCCTCGGAGAGAATGACTTCATTATCTGCAGCAAAGCAGAGCTCAAAGTTGTCCACAAGCGCCCCAATCTCTGCGATACTGAGCAAGCCAAACAAAGAACACGACTGCAGCATGTCGCGAGCGAGACTGTCGCTCACCTCTGCACCGACTTCGACGAGCGAGCGCTTCTGCGCCGTGGAGGATTTCCGCGATCGCCGTTCCATCTCGTCCTCCTCTTCTCCATACGAGCCGAAGCTGCTTTCGTCTTGCTCGTCGTCGTCAATGTACGCGCCTGTCTGACCGACTTTACCCATTCTGGTGCCACTATGGGAATCGTCTGTATCCTTTGACTCGAGCATATCCTCGAGAGCCGAAGAGGAGGCGGTTGAGGACTGCGAAAGGAAGAGAATCTCCTGCCAGTCTAGGAAGAGACACTCGACATGTTCTTCGCCCGATACGCAAACTTCGAGGCCATTTCGGAGCGCGACAGTCTTGGAGCGCGACATCAGTTTATCGGAGGCGAGCAAAAAGATACCACGCCCTACACAGTCCCCTTGACGAAACCAGCTCACTTCCTCTCCGCTTGAATCGCGCATGGCAAGAGTGCCCGACAGGACAATATACATGCCCTCGAGAGGCTTGCCGACCTCGCATACTGTTTCGCCAGGCCCGAATGATCGCGATGAAAGGATTTTGGCAAAGCGATCCAGACTTTCAGGGTCGACGTTGTGTAGAAAGGGAAAACGCTGCAACCAGTGCATGCGTTCCTCTTGACTCTGGCGCAAACGATTTCGTTGTGACACGCGCTGTGTGGCCTCTTGGAACTGGGCGCTATGAATTGCGAGCAAAAGAGTATCTCGCTTTGCTGAAACAGTCCACGAGTGTGGGGTGTTGAGTAGAACGCAGTGGGTTCCGAAAGCGCGTCCTGGTCCAAGCGTTCGCGAACTGTGTGAATTCAGGGCAGAAATTACGGAGGAACCAAAGCCAGTGTGAGATCGACCATACTCTTTGTCCTCGACCGTCTCGATGGCGTTGAGAACATCGGATTTTGTGCCCGTGCGAGACGAAAAAGGACTTTCATCACTGCCGTGGCCTTCGCTTGTAATCCCCTTGCCTTCGGGACCGTGCGAGGTGGTGTATCTGGAGACAGTTGTGCCGCGCGTGGACATGGAACGCTGAGAGGCCCCGGAGCGTTCTTCGATGCTTGTTGCCTGTCTGCCCAAGGTATTCATGCGTCGAATGCTGAACATGCCACGGAAGATGCCTCTGCGTGCGTTGATGTCCGTACCACCGTTAGAATCCTCAGTATCATCGCCCTCGGCCCTCGAGTCGTCATCTTCGTCGTCGCTTTTGTCAATGCGAAGGGTCTCAGCTTGGCGATCACGCGATTTGCGATCGCGAGGTCTTCGATGTCGTCGCCGCCGCTGCCGCCGCTGCTGCTGCTGCTCCCTCTCGCGTTGGCTTCGGTCGTTCTCTTCTTCCGCGGCGCCAGAACGCGAGTCGGAGTCGGACTCCGAAGAATCCGAGGACGACGACAAGGAGGAGGCGTCGGAAGACAAGGAGGAGTCACCATCATCAGCACCCTCTTGGCCTGCGTCTGCAGCGATGAGCGTATGGAATCTAGAGACTACGGCTGCTTGGTCTTGACCACGATGCGCGCGGTGTCGCGTTCTTGAAGAGTCGTCTTTGACAGCTGTGACAGCACCTTTGACTACGACAAACATGACTTGACCAATGGCACCCTTTTCGAGAATCTTATCACCGCGCTTGACAAAGAGAACCGAGGCCTCGTTAAAAAGCTCTCCTACGAGTTCATCGTTGGCTTTGGAGAAAAGATTTGAGATCTTTAACGCGGTCTTGAACTGTCTGCGGGCCTCTTGCCCAGATACCTCCTTGAGCTTTTGCAGAGACCTTTGCTGGCCGTCGGAGAGGGTTTCTTGTCCCTGCCGAGATACAATCTTGGAACTGAGCTCGAGTCCATTGGAGACGCGGCGTTCCCACATGGCCTGGTCGCCCTCGGGCTCTTCATCATTGCTCCTGGAGATTCCCGTGCCCATGATGACGTTTCGCTTGCGAACGTGTACAACCCTTTGCAATATTCGATGGACGCGCTGCTTCTCTCACAACGTAGCAGCGTGGCGTGACGAAGATAGCAGCGTGTCGTGAACCGTGGGAGCAAGGCGCGGGCCGAGAAGGTTGGTGTTCGTTTCCCTTTCCCAAGCTCCCCGAAGTTTCCCAGAACAGCTTTCTTCGCCCTTGCCGCGCCTGCACAGAATCTCGCTCAGCCGGTCACCTTCGCGCGGCGCGTCTGCTCCCCTTCCCCCCTCCCCCCTGCACGCCCGCGCGCCTGGCGCCGCCCGCCCGCTCGCGCGCGCGCGTCTGGCGCGGTCGAAGGACGCCCAGCGATCGATTTTCAAACGCAAGCCCGCCGAGACCAGACCAGACGAGACGAAACGAGACCAATCGAGCCAGCGCCCTCGCGCCTCTGCCGCGCGCGCGCGCCCGCCCGCCCGCCCGCCCGCGCCCGCCTGCCTGCCTGCGCCGGTCTGCGGCCCGCCTCGCGCCGCGCCGCGCCCGGNCCTGCCTGCGCCGGTCTGCGGCCCGCCTCGCGCCGCGCCGCGCTCGGGCTCTGCGCGAGCTCGTGCGCGCCCCCGCCCGCGTCGCTGTTCGCGCTCTGCTGCGCGGACTCGCCGCCTGCCCCCCGCGCGCCGCACGTGCACGAGGCAGGCCTGACGCGGGCAGGCTGCAGGCGCACGTGCCGCCGCACACCCTGCCCGCCTCCCCCCCGCGCGTATCCCGGCCTCCCTCCCGCCGCGCGCCGCTCCCGCTCCGGCGCGCGAGCCCGCGGCCGCGGGGCCGCGCGGAGACCTGCCGCCCGCGCGGCCGGCGTCGGCGCGCGCGCTGCGCTGCGCTGCGCTCGGGAAGAGGCCGCGGCCGCGCGGAGGGGCCGACCCGGCCGGGCGCCGCCGCGGCGACCCGGGAATCCGGGCCGGTCGCGGGAGAAGTACCGGAGGTCCGGGAGAATCGGGGTACCCTGCCTGCCCGGATCGGGGGCCCCGGCCAGCGAGGCGAAGGCGCGAGACAAAAGCGCAAAGGCGAGAGCGGCGGCGCTATGGGCGTGGAGTACCCTCGGGGCGTGAGTTGACTTGGCCTGGGGCGAGACGCGCTCGGCGGAGACGGAGCTGGCTGGGGCTCGGGCCCGGGAGGCAGGGAGAGCAGATTCGCCCGCACGCGAGCTGCGGCGGCGCCGCGTGCTGCGGAAGAAGAGCGTTGCGCGAAGGCGGAGTCCGAGAGGGGGCCGCGACGCAGCGCACCAGCCAGCCAGCAACCGCCGCAGACGCTGCTCGAGCGAGCGAGGCCGAGGCCGAGGCCGAGGGCAGAAGCCAGGGGGGATAGCGAGGCGAGACGACGCGAGAAACGTCACAGCAACACAGCGGAGCGATTCGTGTGGTCGCGCAGTTTAGTTTGTTGAGAGAGTTGTGACTGACTGACGTTTGCTTGTCCATATCTTTTCGTCGCGGGACAACTCTACGGGATATTTGCGTGGTTCCGTGCGGTACTGGTGACACGACGCGACGTATCGCGATAATACACAGTGGACCTCGTCCAAGTTCAAGAAAGTGGTCGTGGTCGAAGAGCCGAGCAGGTCGCTCTTCGGACCCGAACCTAGTGCCGTCACAACTTGGCAGCTCGCTGTCGTCATCTTGGCAGCCGTGATTCTCTCGTGGGTTGCCACCGGAGAGCAAGGAGCAGGCACTGTTTAATATTATGGCAGGATATTTGAAAGAGCTCATCGGCACCAAAGTATCCATAATCGCCAACGACGGCCGTCACTACATCGGTACTCTTCACGGCCTGGACTTGCGCACGAACTTAATTGTCACCGATTGCGTCGAACGCATTTATTCGGAAGACGAGGGCTGCGAGGTTGCCCCATATGGGCTTCTCGTTCTTCGCGGCGATAATGTCGCGCTGATTGGCGAGCTTGACGAAGACGTCGAAGCGCGGACAGACCTTGAGACCGTGCGGGCGGCGCCTCTCAAGCCCATTGTGCACTAACGAAATGATCTTTGCCTCAATTCTTTTTCCTATGTGGTGTGTGATGACTTGAATCTCTTGCGTCTTTCGACTAAAATACTCTGTTGTCTTTGCTTTTGATGTTTTGGGGGGTCAAGCGCAACCCTTTTTTCGCACTATGCACTGCACCAACGTTGATACATATGGAGAGGCAGCGAATGCAATTTCCAAAAGAGATATCTAGGAGTTCACATCTGGATTTTGCCAAGCACATGCTTTGCTTTGATAAAATACATCTCACACGGGACTTGCTGAGCGCAAAAAGAGAACCTACTGAAGGAAAGATCGGTTCCATCGCGATACAGCTTTTTTTAAAGTTAGAAGTGATTGCCACAAAAGACAAGGGTTCAAAGACACTGTGTTTCGACCCTAAAGAATGAAGTGGCGGCCCATGTCATCGCGAGAAGGCCTTCCGTAATGGGTGGACCACATCATCGACGGCATCCCCAAGACAGTCAATCTAAGCGATTGACATCGCGAATGAAGCTTTTCCCTTTTTCTTTTTCTTTTTTCATTGAAATAAAAATGCGCCTAGTTTGCAGCCTGGTTTTGATCCCGGGCATCGAGCTGTTCCTTGAGCGAACGCGCAAGAGCCTTGAGCTTGTCGAGCTGCGCGCTCTGCTTCGAGGCCTGAGCGGTGAGACGCTTCGTCTCGGTCTTGTGCGTTTCCTGCAGCGTCAAGTAGCGATCGCGCAGTTGTTTGTTCTCCTCGGTGATCTTGGCTTTGTTCTGCAAGAGACCCTTCATCTCTTGACGCATGCTCTTGAGCGCCTTGTCAGTTTCGCCAACGGTGCTGTGCAATTTGCCGAACATGCTTTGCGAAGACTCAAGCGATGCTTTGAGCGACTTGTTCTCCTCAAGCAAAGTCTCTTGCAGCTGCGCGCGCAGCTGAAACTCTTTCAGTCTGCCCTCGGTGATTTGCTGCTGCTGCTTTGCCTTGGCCTCGCTTAGCTGAAGCTCAATGCTCTTGGCCTCGAGCTGCCGCGCGTGGTGCTCCTCCACGAGCTTGAGACGCGCGCTTGCGTCCTCGAGAGCCTTGTGCAGCTGGCCATTGATCTTCTCCATCTCGCCATTGGACTCGATCTTCTTGCTCAAGCTGTCGAGAGCGCTCTGAAAGTCTGCATTTGATTGCTTGCGAAGCTCTTCTTGTTTGGCGTTGGCAGACTCACTCTTCGCAATTATGTCTTTGTTGCGGGCCTGTAGCTCACGGCAGAGCGCCTCGTAGCGATCCTTGAGCTTGATCGTCTTCGCGAGCTCGCTCTCACTCAATTCCAGCCGAT
Organism: Aurantiochytrium sp. KH105; assembly: GCA_003116975.1. Classification (NCBI taxonomy): domain Eukaryota; class Bigyra; order Thraustochytrida; family Thraustochytriidae; genus Aurantiochytrium; species Aurantiochytrium sp. KH105. The sequence goes on from BGKB01000107.1 coordinate 156,363, forward strand.
TTTCAAGCAGCGAGGTGTAGGTTTTGAGTCCATTTTGCTGCATTAAAGCTTCTGCGTGCGCCTCGCGCAGAGACCTGAGGCGCTTCTCTACGGGGATCGAGGTGTTCTCGGTCAATTGCTTTAGCGTCTGCTGTTGGGCCGGCGTGAGCCCATGCTGCGCGGGTCCCTTCTTTTTCTTCTGTTTTTTCTTGTCCGTCTTCTTGGCGCCCTTTCCGTTTGCCTTGTTTGTCGTGGCTACCGGGTTCTCTTTCTTCGTCTTGTCGTCTTCGACCTCGTCCTCGACCTCGACCTCGACCTGGCTGGCATTCTCCTCTTTCACGTCTTGCGCTGGCGGCAGCTCCACGGTCTGCTCCGCAGGCTCGCTCTTCGTTTGCTGCGTCTCGCTTTCGTGCCCTTCGTCCACGGCTCCGGCTTCAGACTCCACGTCTGTTTCGCCATCCACCGCTGCTTCGATGCTGACCTCCACGGCGTCCTCCTCCACGTCGGTGGCCTCATCCTCGGTGGCCACATACGTCGCGTCCAGGTCGCCGCTCACCGCGGACTTGGGGCTCGCCATGGCGTCCATGCCGGCAACAACCAAAGCGCCGCCGTCTTCAGGCTCGTCGAGTCAGGTCTGCTCGACCACTGCCTCCCCGCTTGCGTGCTCGGCGGCGCGCACAGGTCCGCAGCGCGTCGGGGTCGTCGCGCGTCTCCGCGTCCAGGTTTGTCGGCCTCGTCAACGGCCTCGCTGGGCGAGGAGAGCGAGTGTTTTTGCGGTTTGTGCGTCGGGTTCGTTTGCAGAAATCGGCCGTGCGCCAGAGCCCTGAGCGACGGCGTCCTGCCTCGCCGCGCCCCGCCCGCGCCCGCGCGCGTCTTGGCGTCGCGCGCCCGCGCTCCGTCCAGCGCGCGCCCGGAGGGCCCCAGCATGCCCGGCCAGAAGTCGAAGCGGCGCGGCGCCGACGAGGCTGCCGCGGGCTCCAAGAAGCGCAAGGGCGACGGCGCCGCGAGCAAGAGCAGCAAGGCGAACAGCAGCGGCAACAACAGCAACAGCAAGAATGGCGGTGGGGCCAGTAGCAAAGGCGCGGCAAACAAGAATGCCAAGAGCAAGACGGCGGCGGACGAAGCCGAGACGGGCAACTGGGAAGACATGCGCGACGAGGACGGCACCTTCAAGGTAGGCGCCAAGATCTTTTGCCCATACCGCAAGGACGGGTCGTATCGGCCATGCATCGTCATTGATGTGCAGCACAATTCAGACGGGTCCGTCAAGTACTATGTACATTACGTGGAATTCAATCGCCGGATGGATACCTGGATTCCCGGCCCCGACGCCATGGACCACGACCCGACGGGACGCACGCGGCGACAGGACGTGGTCGAGTTTGTCGAGGAAGAGTACGGTGGGAGTAACGGAATGGACCCAGACAGTATCCGCGAACACGAGGAAATCACCAAGGTGAAAAATGTCAATCGCATCGAACTTGGGCGAAACATTATCGAGACGTGGTATTTCTCCCCAATCCCACGCGAGTTCTTCCCCGAGGGCTCAGTGGATGTCCTCTACGTGAGCGAGTTCACGCTAGACATGTACAGGCACAAGTCGGAACTCGAGCGTCACTACCGGCGGTGCAAGATTCGTCACCCGCCAGGCGACGAGATTTATCGCGACGACGAGAACAAACTTTCCATGTTCGAAGTCGACGGCGCCAAGTCCAAGATCTATTCGCAAAATCTGAGCTACTTGGCCAAGTTCTTTCTCGATCACAAGACGCTTCACTGGGATGTGGATCCCTTTCTCTTTTACGTTCTCTGCGAGTACGACGAAAAGGGATACCATCCGGTAGGGTACTACAGCAAGGAAAAGTATAGCGAGCAAGGCTACAATCTCGCGTGCATCCTCACTCTCCCTCCCTACCAGCGCAAGGGCTACGGCAAATTTCTCATTTCATTTTCATACGAGTTATCCAAAAAGGAAGAAAAGGTGGGATCCCCGGAAAAGCCCCTCAGTGACCTTGGGCAGCTTTCGTACCGCTCATACTGGTGTCACGCCGTGCTCGAGGCCCTGCTCGAAATGAACAATGAGGCCATCTCGGTCATTGATATCACCAAGCACACGTCAATTAAGACCGAGGACGTGGTTCTTGCGCTCAAATTTCTCGGCCTCACTAAATGTGTCAACGGTCGCCACGTGATCTGCGTCGACGAGAACTTTTTACGCGAAAAGCTGAAAAAGTTTCCGCTCAAAGGCGTGCGCGTTGACCCAGAGCGCCTGCACTGGGCACCACTGAAAGTCGACGTCAAACGAGACAAGTGGTCCATCAAGGCCAAGCGCAAGGCCGAGCCAGCCTCTTTCCAGCCGCAGTTCTCCTGAATAGTTACAATTTCAACGAACGTATGACGTCCTTGGCTCGCAAGCAAGTCTCCAACAAGACGCTTTCCGTGCTCATATCTCGAATTTTCGACCTTGAAAAAAGTTCATGACAGCTCGGCGGTTCTTCTTTTGTGGCTTGCCTTATGCGAGACCCTGATCGCTTGGACGGCAGGGCGCGCCTGCGGTCTGCTCGCGCCGGCGACCCGCGTCTGCTCGTCGAGACGAGCCTCTTCTTGCCGACGCACCGCGTCTTGAGCCTTGGAGGCCTCAATTGCGGCGCGTGCAGCTTCAGCTCTGGCCCGAAGGGCCGCGGCGCGCGCGTCTACGGCACGCATGCGCTCTGCGAGCCTGCGGACGCGGTCCTCGTACACCGGACAGCGCGCTAAAGTCTCTTCCACGCGTTGCAGCATCGAAACGTCGCGCGCCACGGCAAGATCTGCGCGGCAGTTCGAGGCGTCGCGCAGCACCGCTAGCTGCTGCGCGCCGAGAGTCTCTGTTCGCGCCTGCAGCGCAGCCAGCCGCGTTTGGAGCCCGCGTGCCACAGCATCCCCGGCGCTCTCCATCGTTTACGAGTTTGATCTGATCTGATCTGCAACTTGGCAGGGCTTGGCAGGCCAAAACTGGAACATTGGATAAACAGCCTCGATCGATCGATCGATCGATCATGCACTCGTGTTTGTGAGCCAGTGCGCCGCGGCACGCAAGCATAATAAACCTCTTTGCAGTTCGGTCGTCCAAATTCTTGAGACAGATTTGCCATTTTTACGTCTCTGGTCACGCCCACAAGGTCTTGACATTCTCAGGAAGCTTCCCGAGGGTCTCGGACTGGGAGAGCGCGAGTCGGGTCTCCGCCTGTCGCAAAAGCTGCGACAGACGGTCACGGTTCGTCTGCGATGTGCGCAAATAGTCGTCGCGCTGCGTCGCAGACTCCTTGAGCTGGCTCTCCAGCTTCTCGAGGCGTCGCGTGCGCGTGAGCTGCTGCTTTTGGGTTGCAATGGGATCACATTGCGTCATGTGGGACTCGCATGCGGTGACATTGTACACGAGAACCTGAAGCTGCTGTTCGAGATTCTTTTCCTTGACACGTGCGAATTCTAGGTGGGTAACGGCGTCGGTCGCTTCGGCCGACTTGAGGAGAAGACGCAAATTCAAGAGCGCCTTGTGCGCTGCGAGCTGTTCCTTTACCGATAAAAGGATTCCTCGCAGGTCACCTTCTTGATCACCCTTGCGTTCAATGAGTTGTTGAAGTTCAGCGAGGCGCTCCAGCTCCGAAGCATGCCGAGCAAGCTCTCCTCGTGCAAGCCGGACCTCGTGCTCTTTCCGCTCGAGCGCCTTTTCCGCATTTTCAGCCTTGACGCGCCAAGACTCTGCGCTTGTTTGTAGGGCTCGCAGAGACGACTTGCTTTCCTCGCTGATGCGTTCGAGAGACGTGCCGTGCTCCTGACGGGCTTTCTTCAATTCCTGGCGCGCTCTGTCCAGTTCTTGGCGAGCGAGATCAAGCTCCTGGCGCGTCGTCTCCGTTTCGATTTTCGCGGCGGCTGCGTCGCGAGACGCTGCCATCGCGCGACTCTCGAGTTCTGCGCGGGCATGTGCTCCTTCTCGAGTTGCGGCAGACTTTGCTTGCTCTGCGGCTTGCTCAACTTGGAGGGCAAACTCTTTTCGCTCGCGCGTGCGAGTTTCTTCGAGGTCCTTTTGCTCAGCTCGCGCCTTGGCGAGATCGCCTTGGGCATTCTCGAGGGCTTTCGTGCGCGCTGCTGATTCTTCTTGGGCGTTTGCCAACGCCTTTTGCGTCGCATCTGTGCGGCGTTGCTCCTCTTTGTAAGCGTCTTCAAGGGAACTTGCAAGATTCCGAGCTGTCTCAAGCTCCTGCTCAAGAGTCTGACGCGCATGTTGCGCATCTTCAACTTCGATGCGTCTAGCTTCTACCTCGGCCCTTGCATCGGTGATCGCGCGTTCAAGTGTGGTTTGCGTGGACTTTGCATCATTGAGTTTGGCGTTAAATGCTGCGCGATCTTCTTCGGCCGCTCTTTGGGCCTTTTGCGCACGCTCAAGAGCCTCGGTGAGGCTTTGTTTCTCCTTGGCGAGATTTGCGTCGTGCTGAGCAAGTGCGCTGGCGTGTATTTCCTGATTCCTCTGCGCGGCCATTTGTGCAACCTGCTGCTCCTTCGCAAGAGATGCTTGCGCCACTTCAACTTCGGCACGTATTGATTGTAGCTCCACGTGCGTGGCTTCGCGGGCTGCGTTTGCGCTTTCGAGATCAGCTTTAATTTCAGCCTCTTGCTCGCTGAGCATGGCGCACTTTCTTTCCCAGACTTTGGACTCTTCAAGCGCGCGGTTCAGGTGCTCCGATAATGAGGTGGTCTTGGCGCACTCTGCGCTGAGACGACTGGCCATATTTTCTACATCTCGACGCGCTCGCCTCTCTGCTTCGCGAACCTTGACGAGCTCAGCATTCAGACCAAGCGCCTTCTCGTCAGCAACACGTGATTTTTCGCGTTCCATATCTGTCACCTTGAGACGCGTGCCCATTTGCGACTCCATGTCAAGAAGTCTAGCTTGAAGTCGTCGCACCTCAAGCCGGAGCTCCTTGCTCTCCATGTTCCTTGCAAGAGACTTTTGCTTGATGGACTGATAATGCTGCTTGAGCTGGTCATCTTTGGCTCGGATCTGATCCTTGAGCGAGCTCACGTGAAGCTCATTCTGCTTTTGAGCAGAGATATAGTGCTCTTCAGCTGTATGCAAAGACGCCCGTGTCTTTTGCAGCTCAGCTTCGAGGCCGCTGACTCTTTCTTCTGATTCACGTAAGCGAGCAACGAGCTCAGGATCGGAAGTCAGTGTCACAGCAGCAGCAGCAGCAGCACCAGCAGCAGCAGAAGTGCGTCCCTCGATAAGGCCGACTTGCTGAGAGGGTGTGTCAGCCTTTTCAGCTGCGGGGGACGCTGCTCTCGGTCTCTCGGTGGTTGTTCGATTTGAGGCAGGCTCACTTTCTGCAAGCTCGTGCGCACGTGGCTGGTCGGTGAGTCGTTGTTCCTGATTCTGCTCTTGCGCACTTGTTTCCCTTTCTTTGGCAAGGGCTAGTTGGGCCTCAAGCTGAGCCGTGCGCTGCGACAGCCTACTCTGCGTGTGTTGGAGCTGACTGGTGGTGAGTTTGAGCGTCGTTCGGACACGCTGGAGTTCTTGCTCGGCGCGCTGAAAGCTTCGTTCGAGCTCTTTGACTTTTTGCTGAGCTGCTGACTTGCCTTGCGCTGCATCGCGATACTTTCGAACCTCGTCCTTGCGCGCTCGTGACTCTGCATCTTTAGCCAAGAGTTGCGCTTCCTTCTCCCGAAGTTCCTGTTGCGCAGACAAAAGGTTCTCTTGCAGTCGTTGTAGCTCGGCAGATTGAAGACGCAGATCCTCACTCAAGGTCGGTCGTCGTGTCAATGTCGATGTTGAGCCAAAGACGGATCGTGAGGATACCAACGCATCTGGTGTCGTGGGCAACGCCTTGGTCGGGAGAAAGACGCTATGGTTGTTCCCTTTTGGCTGCTGGATTACATTTCGCTGTTGTCGTCGAAGTGTGGATGGAGCAGGCTCTCTGGGAGTGATTAGAGACGTGGTTGGAAAGTGATGCAATTTGCGATGCTCGAAGCTCTGCTTTTCGAGCTGGTTTCGTTGCAGGCTATGCTGTGCGTTGCCGAGATATTGTTTCTGCCGATGAGGTGTCGTTTGCGAGAACTCGCCATGCTCACGCTCTCCGTCTCTGCTATGCGTCTGTGGACCTCGGCCCGAGGCATCGAGGGCAGGAAAGCTGGTGGACATGTCTTCCTTGTCGAGTCTGCGAACTCACGCGCGCTTGGTGCGGCCAGCCACGTAGGCGCAGCACGCGCCCGTACGCGGCGCGAACCTTTCGTGTCCAAACCAGTCTACTTGCGCGTCTTCGGCCCATGCACGACGAGGGCGCCGTGGCCGTGTCGCTTCAATACTTGCGCGCTCGTCCACCCCACGGTCCGGGCCAAAGTTGCTCGCTGCCTAGTAGATCCGGCAACAACTTCTTTCACTCATTCTCACATCATGATGATCGAAGCACACACACACACCTCCTCGTCCGTGCATGTGGCCTTATCCCACGACACAGCTCACTCTTGTATTTCATTCGATGAATTCACCTTACTCACAGTGCCAGGCATGCATGCCCATACACACCCTCACTGTCAGAATCTTGGGATGAGGAGAAATGACTCGAATTTATTTATGATCAGCCCGGGTAGCAAGAGGCTGGCTCGCTGGCTGCCTCTGTCAGGCAGGCGAGTCGCAGCGGCCGCCGCCAGCGGCGACCGCGCTCTTGCGTAACCGATATTTTTCTTTCTGTTGAATTTGGGTTGCGCAGCCCTTCATCGGGCCTCGTTCGCTCAACGGGCCCAACGGAATGCGATTCTCTGCGCCACGCACGCACGCGCGAGAGAGCGAAGCGGGGCTGTCGCAGTGCGGCAAGCTGCGGCGAAGGGGGCTCCGCGCGCGAGGGTTCGGCACACGCGCCGTGGGAGGCAAGAGACCGAAGCTCCACTTGGTCCAGGGAGAAAGAGGGGTGGGATCTGCAAGCTGTTTGTCCCATCGAGGGCTTTCCAGGCGGAGAGATATAGACCTTCTTCGCCCGCGCAAGCCCACTGATCTGGACAGACCCGCGCCAAAGAGGAGAATGCAGGCACGGGAGCGCGAAAGTGCTGGCAACGCGAGCACTTCGCAGAGCGGCGAAAAGGTTTCCCAGGATGATCGTGTAGCCAAGAACAAAGACATGTCTGATGAGGCAGACAAAGGTTCTTCCTTTTCTTCTTCTTCTTCTTCTTCTTCTTCTTCTTCTTCTTCTTCGTCGTCGTCCCCCTCGTCCTCCTCATCTTCCGGAGGTTTGCTCGAAAGACTCGGCGCAATGCTGCAAACTCAAGAGCTTCAGTTTGTCTTGGTTGTCCTGATCGTGGTTGACTTTCTGAGCGCGTTTTACATGCTTTTTGCAGACGCCAAGGGGTGGGAAACGCCGTTTCTCAAGGTTCTCGAGTACCAGTCGGGAATGGCACTCCTGGCCTATGCGCTTGAGATTGGTCTCATTCTCGTGGCTTTTCGAGGAGAAGTTTTCGCCCACCTTGGGTATTCTCTCGACATGATGTTGGTGGGGATCATGTTCTACGGTGTCCTTTCGACGGCTTCTTGGGCCACAGCCGCACGTCTCTTGAACGTCTTTCGTCTCTGGCGTGCTGTGCGCATGGTGAATGCGGCACTTTTGGCACAAGAACAGGAAGTTGCGCGCACACGCGGAGAAGTGAGTTTGCTCAATGAAAAGATTGAGGCCCTCAAGCTCAAGGCGAAGCGCGCCGACTTGGCACACAAACGTGAAGTGGACAAGAACAAGCGTTTGGAGCAGAATTTCCGCGCACAGCGCGATGAGCTTGATACGTTGCGAGAGGCTCTGCAGATTGCAGCGCAAACAATGGCCAAGGTCCAAGGTCTTGAAGGCATCGCCGACTTGATGGGCGAGCAGGACCAGCTGGAACTGGCCAAGGCCGCGCAAGAGGAGGAGGAGGAGGAGGAGGACGACGACGACGAAGACGAAGATGACGACGATGGCGACAATGAGGGAGTGGAAGATTTGCTCGAGAACAAGAGTGCTCGGGATCGCCATCGCAAGAGGACAGGTGCGTCCCGCCTTGTAGGAGAACAAAGCGAATTTGCTCGCAAGTCCAGCACGACGCGATCGCGATTTGGCGCCGTTCCCGAAGAAGATAGCGAGAGCGATAACGACGACGAATTTGCAGACTCGAATTCTGGCCCAGAGACAAATGAGACCGCGTCTGTGCCCTCCCAAACACAGTCTCCCCGAGGAAAAGTGGACGCAGATAATGCAGAGCGCGACGTGGAAGAGCACAAGGAAACAAGTGCAGGGCGAGCGAAGTCGAGACGACCTACAGGCCAAACGCAAACGCGAAGATTGCCCGTTTAAAGAGAAAGAGAAAGAAAAAAGAAAGAGAGAAGAAAGATTTAAAGAAACCCCAAATCGTGTTTGTACCGCTCGACCGCTCCATTTTAGGGAAGAGGTAGAGCAAGATGGAGATAAAGACAAGTTGCTCAAGGATGAGCATTTTTCGCAAATCGAGCGCTGGGCAAGAATGCAATTGACCGCCTCCCCAGAAGGAAGCTGAGACAAAGAAAAAGTGAGAAGGAAAGAAAGGAAAAAGAACAAAAAAAGTCCGGGGAAAGCGGCGAATATAACTTGCGACAAATGCTGATTGTTCAAGGCAAACGCCAGCCAGTCAATGAGAGGACAAGAAGAAAGGAGCGAGACGCATGGGCACGCTAGCAAGCTAGCAAGCTCGCAAGAATCATGCGCTCCGCTGCTCAGGGGGGGGGGGGGGTCCAGTCCCAGTACATACTAATGAATAGCAATCTCGCTCGTTTGGAAAGCGCACTTTAGACGGTCGAGGTCTTGGCAATACGTTCCGCAACAGCGAGCTGTGTCCGCGTCAGGTTCGAAAGGTAGACAACCATGAGGAGATCCTGGAGGTTGCTACGGAAGGACTTCTCGAAGACTGCAGGCTCGATGCGCGGGACCATGGAGATGACGCTGGCAATTTTTGAGCCGGTCTTGTAGTCCGGAGTCTTGCGCTTGGCAACAACGTCATCAACGTAAGCAGAAACGTTCTCGAGCATTGTGAGCAAACGGGTCATGGACTGCTCGAGGTTCTCCACCTCGGTGTTGATCTGCTTCGAGTCCTGGAGCTGCTGGGACTGGTCGAAGCGGCTCTTGGAGGCCTTGATCATGAGGTCGAGGCCAATGCGCTCCTTTTCTGAGGCCTGGAGCTCGACCTTGAGCTGCACAAAGGATGCCGCGAGCACGCTCTCGCCGAGCTTGACGGTCTCGCTCATAAAAGCCTTGACACCAAGCACGTTGTTTGCAAGCGAGGTGTCGACGACAACGTGAAGGGGGTCCCCGCACTCGGCGCTGTAAAAGTCTTGGATTAGGCAGCTCTGCTGGTTGATGAGGACACCCTGGCCCGGGGTGGTGGCGTACCATCCAAGAACCTCTTCGTTGCTGTTGACTTGGCGGTGAAGGTCGAGCATCTGCTGCAGGTAGTCCTTGCCCACGGCCACCTCCTCATCGCCCTGCTCCACGTGCGGCACGGGGAAGCAGTTCTTAACCACGAGCTGGCCGGTTGCGGTCCTCGTGCCCAGGAGAGTGCCAATGACGCGCTGCTGGCCCTCGTTGCGGTGAATAAAGTGGTCAAGGATGGCAAAGAGCACCACGGGGTGCATCTTGACCACCTGCCGCGCCGTCTCCACCATCTTGAAGGGCGCCTCCTCGCCTGCTGCCGCCGTCGCCGTCGCGGTGGTCTCTGCCATCTTCTTCAATCTGCAATCTGCCGTCGGGGTCTGCTCCCGCCGCGCAAGAGGCCGTCGACGCGAAGTACTCTTCGGGCCTCCGAGGGACGCCAGTCGTGGGCGGGCGCGCTCCGGCCGGTCTGTCTCTGCGCGCGCGCGCGAGCTTGTCCTGCCGCCGTGGATACCTCGCCAACTGCTGGCGCGAGGTGGCTTTCCGTGGCTTCGGGCCGCCGACTTTCCGGCCTTTTTCAAGGCTAGGGGGGTCTTACGCATGGCTACCTGGAGCCGTGCGCGGTCGAGGCGCGCCGCGCACAAATAGACCGTCGAGGGGCAAGGCAAGCAAGCGACTCATGAAGGGGCCGGGGAAGGGGGAGGTGGGCCGCGTCTCCTCGTGGTTGGCATTTTCCTTGTCATCGTCATTGCCATTGTTCGTTTCATGATTGGGAAGATGTATGTAAGGTTTTGTAAATGTTTTGGCGTGCAAAGAATGAATACGTGCTTGGGTGTAAAGAATGGGAGGACTCGATGGGTGCCATGATTCTTATTATTTTTTTATTTCTTTGGGGGAATTCATCATTCTTTGTTTCTGACAACGTTCATGTGAGCTATCATCAAGTGTTTGACCAGAAAGTGACGATACTTTCGTTTAGAACTGATCTTCGAAGAAAGAAGCTTGCTGTTGGTTGGTTGCAAAGTGTAGTCGTGTTTGTGTTTGGATTTCATGTATACAATAAATGACAAAAAGAAGCAAAACAGAAATAGTTTGATGTGATTCTACGCGTGGTGCGTCCTAATTCGCGCCCGCAGTAGAATGAATGAATACAAAGGTAGAAAAAGTCAACCAACAACCTCGTAAAAGACGGTGTTGGTGGCGGAGGTGGTTGTGCTTTTCCTTACAAAGGCAGAGACGGTGTCGATGCTGGAGTGGGATACTCGTCCCCTTCACCCTCGGTGCAGAGCGACGCCTCGTCATCAAGTTGGCGCGCGAGACTATCGACGACGTCAAGAGGAGAAAGAGGGTCGAATGGCATGGAAACCGGGCGCAGAGGCAGGGGGAGTCCACCCCGCGCAGCTGCGCGCGCAGCGCGCTGACGACGCCGCTTGGCAGCCTTTTTGCTCAGTTCCCCTCCGGCGACCGAAGCCAAGGCAGACGGAGCAGAAGCGGAAGCAGACAGCGAAGGCTGCGGCGTCATGTCAGGACGCGTCTTGTGCACAATGGACTTGATGTGAATATTCTCGTTGAGGACATACCACACGTGGTTACTCGTGTTGACGCAATAAAAGTACGGTTTCCCCTCAAAATCGCCCACGATGCGGCCCTTCCTATTGCGGACAAGCATACTCGCGTAAAAGCGTTCCATAATAGTGCTCGTGGGCGCAGGAGAGAGGCGGAAGCCAAGGTGCGAGGGGAAGTCCATGACGCCAGCGCGGTCTTTGTTGCGCAGGATGGCGTCAGCAATGCGAATGTTCGTTCGCGACAACCAGAACCGAAGTGCCGCGTTGGTGCTTGTAGTCAGGATAGCATCGGTGCCAACGCCCTTGGCGGCCTCGACGAGCCCTTGAAAGAGCTTTGCGCCCCAGCCGTTGCCCTTGTCGCGCGAAGCAAACCACACAATCTCTACCACAGAGATGCCGGCTTTGATCTTGCGCTCGAAGCAAACAGACGCGGCTTGAACGTGGCCATCTTCGTCGACGCAGCCGAGGACGGAACGGACGACGGAGGGGTCCGGCGCGCTGTCCGCCTCGACACCCGTGCCGATGCTCACCTGTTTCCGGATGTCCTCTTCGCTATCAACAAAGTATGTTTTCAGAATGTCTACCGCTTCGCGGCACGCCTCGGCGCCGCGCAGTGCCGTCACGCCGCCCACGGACTTCCCCGCGGACGACGTGACAAAGCCATCCATCGTGCCTGCCGGGTTCTGATCACGCGCGCTCCTTCCTCACGCCGCTCGTCTTGGCTCTGTGGCCGCTCGCACGCGGCACGCGCAGACGTTGGCGCGCGACCGGTCTCGCCACGCAAACGGCAGCAGCAGCAGCAGCAGCAGCCGTAGCCTCAGGCCTTTGCCGTCGTCGTCGTCGTCGTTCTCCTCGTCCTCCGAGGTTGACTGGTTGGCCGGCTTGGCTTTGTCCGGCTTTTTCAAACCCACCCTGCCCGCCGGCGCCGCTCAATCCGCGCAGAACCGCGCCGCCCTCGGCGCCCGTTCCGCGCCCGTGCCGCGCGCGCGCCCGTCCCCTCCGCCCCGTGCCGGCCGCCGCCGCAGCCGCGCGCTGCTCGTCTCCCGCCGCCGCGAGGTCTCGGGCGGCACGCGCTGAGAGCGGGGTTTCACGGCGTTGTCAATTCGGGTCTGCCTCCTTCTTGGCGGCTGCGGCTTGTACGGTTCGCCTGCTTCTCCTCGTCTCTCGCCGCGACGCCTCACAAGAAGGCCGGGACGGGCCCTCCGCGCCGCGCGGGTGTTACCGGACCGCGCCGGCTTATTTGTAAATTGGCTTGTCGTGCGCGGGGTCGGGTACGGCAGCGGCGCGGCACGCGCGAGGCGGACCAGTGACGCCGCAACGTCTCCTTGCCGCGGAGGAGAACACGAAGCCCGCGGAGGCGTCGGAGACGTTGCCGTGGTTGATGGCGACGTCGAAGGCGGCGCTGTTGGCGAGCAAAGGCGGGTCCGGGGGGGAAGGGAAGAGCTGTGGCGAGAGACAAGGCGACGGTGGCGGCTGACGGACTTGAGGGGAAGCGGGACGGTGGAGAAGGAAGAGCAAGCGTTGGTATACATGGAGAAGAGTGTAGTCATGTAGAGGGGCCACGCAACAACAAGCTGAGACCAAATGCCACTCCAGCCAGCAGCACCAGCAGCACCAGCACCAGCACCAGCACCAGCACCAGCACCAGCACCAGCACCAGCAAGCCAGCCAGCTTGGGCGGTCAGGTGAGGTAAAGTAGATGAATCAGACGCTGGCTTCGGGACCAGAGCGGAGAAGATTCTGGCTGGTGTCCGGCACACAAAAATACCACCGTAGGATTTCCGGGAGAAAACGAACGCACATTGACTGACCACTGACCATGGTGACCATGGTGGCTTGCACCGTCCAGAAGCAAGCAGTGGTCACCCCAATGTCCCGGCACGACATGGCCAACGCTCGCGATCGCCAGCCAGCCTGCCCTCGCAGCCTTCCTCGTCACAAAGTTGCCTCGCCCTCCTCCTGGCTGCTGCAGCTGCTGCTGGCTGGCTGGCGACAGCGACCACATCTCTCCACGCCACCCCCGATCGCTGCGACACATCCATTGCGGGTTCCGTCGACGCCGACGCCGATGATGCTGCTGACCCGTTGCATTGACGAGACCGCGACACGAGGAGAACAAGTCCTGGCTATCGCAATGCAATGCAATGAATGCGAAGCGTGCAATCAATCCATTGTCTTCCGGCCTGAGCGAAAGGCAGCAAACAAAGCCCGAATCGATCGATCTCCGCGGCGCAGAACCAGCACGACCCGGCCGCGGACGCAGCGGCCAAGGACCTCGAGCCGCGCGGGCGGAGCCGAGACGGCGCGCGGGGGCGGCGGCAGCGGCGGCGCGGCGGGAGCTGGCGGCGCGAGGCGCAAGGCTCTCGGCGCGGCGCGGAGATACACATCGATTCATCGATCGGCGGCGGCGCGAACGGCACAAGCCTCGCCGCGAGCGAGGCTGAGCGCCAACGCGAGCGCGCGGAGGCGCGGCGGGAGCGCGGGAGCGGCGCGGCGCGGCGCGGCAGACTGGCTTCGCCGCGAGAGCCGCGCGCGAGACGCATGATGGGCGCAGGCACGGGCGCCAGCGAGCTGCAGCGCGGGAAGACGCACTCGCAAGGCCCGCAGAGCCCGCGACATGAACCGCGCGCGCACGAGCCGTCCTTGCGCGGGGGCGGCGGCGGCCAGAAGGTGACGGCGCTGCCGCCTGCGGTGAGGATGGCGCAGCAGCGGCAGAGAGCGCAGTCGTTCTCGGCGGCCTCGACGCGGTCGGCGCTGCGGCCCTCGGTGTCGGAACCGTCGACGGCGCAGGACCCCGCGTACCGGGTCGGCGCGGGCGGACCCATGTCGCCCCGAAGCGCCGCGACGGACCCCGTGGAGAACGCCAATATCTCGGTGGCCCGCGCCAACCGCACGCGGGCACTCTCCGAGACGGGCCGCAAGCTTCTGGTCGGCGTGTACAATCGCTCGCTCTTTGACCAGCCGCTCGTCCCACTCTCGCCGCGACCTTCGGGCATGCCCATGTCCCCGCGCTCACCCCCCAGCGAGCCTGCGCATATGCCACAGGACCCAATCCAAATGCCAAGCATGAGTCTGGACGAAAATCATAGAGGCCAACAACAGGGCAACGGCGGGCAGCACATGTCCGCGGCGGCACGACAAGCGGCTGCCTCCAAGTCGCGCAAGGCGCGCGCCCGCCAAGAGGAAAAGGCCAAGAAGAAGAACGCAAACTACTTTGCAGCCATGATGTCCGAAGACGAAGAGGACGAGGACACGAGCGACTCTGGAGACGGCATCATTGATTTGCCGCACCGCATCAGCTCGAGCGGGTCCGGGGACGCCTTCTTTGGCAACCCGCGCGGATCGCACGCATCTGCCGTCGGCAAGATTGACGAGTCGGTCATTGGCGAAAGCGACGCCGAGGTTTCTGCCTGGGAGACGGTGTCCACGGCGCGAAAGAAGCCCTCGCAATCGCGAGGACCGCCGCAGCAGCCGCGGCGGCGCTCGCCCTCGCCTCAGCGCCGCGGACACCAAAGGTCAGACTCTTTTGACTCGTACGGTGACGACGATCTTTACGATCTTCAGATGCCCACCTTTGCGGCGCGTCAGGTCGGTGGCGCGAAAAAGGCCATGCAATTTAAAGCTGCAGAGAAGCGCGGTCGCGCCATGGACAAGCGCGATCGTCAGCGCTACGGCAATTAGATGCCAAGACTCTGGCTTCCACCCTTTCTGTCTCTCTCTACTTTTTGGACTTTTTTCCGTGTCATGTTCGAACCTGTAAGAAACTCATCCGCTCCGATCAAAAACCAATCCAAGAAAATTTACATACATGGTATCTTATTCTTTCTGTATCGCGCCTCGCAATCCGTTGTCTTCCTTTTCCTTCCTATTTGTCGTTAGTCAGACTCGTTCTTGCGCTCGTTCTCGGAATCTGCAAAGGCAGCACGAACCTTATCAACAATCTCGAGCGTCGCCACCGAGGCTTCGGGCGGAACGAGTGAATCCACGCGACGCTCCCGAACAGCACGGCAAAAGGCGTCGAGCTGATACTCAAAGGTCGTTTTACCAACTTCGCCATAGTGCGTCTCTACTCGTGCAGGGCCATTGGTGGGTTCGATGTACAGACGATGGTACAGTGACGGAAAGTTGAAGTTTTGCAGCACGAGCTTTCCCTCTGCGCATTGCACGGTGGCGACCCATGCTGGAAGGATGCGCACAGTCTGTGCATCCGCCTCCCAGGTCGCGCGAACCAAACCCTTACGCTCGTCGTCGCGATCGCACAGCTCGAGCTCGCCGCGAACGATAAAGCCAGCATCTTCAGCGCTACAGACGGTCTTCACTTTACGACCAGGTGCCAAAAGCTGCACAAGGTCAATGCAGTAAATCCAGCGATCGAGCATTTTGGTGCGAAGCTTCTCCGGTGTATACTTGCCGCCAATGCCCCAGGCGCTCGCGTCGAATTTGGCAAAGCACACATCGATCTCTTGCACAGTGCCGACTGCCTCTGTCTCGACATGTTCGCGCAATCGCTTGAGCGCCGGGTGATGCTTATAATGCATGGCTTCCATGAGCACCACATTGTGTTCCTTGGCAGCATCACGAAGTTCGCGGGCTTCATGCGCGTCTAGAGCAAGTGGTTTTTCCAAGAGAACATGCTTCCCGGCGCGTAGAGCTTGTAGGCCAAGATTCAAGTGCTCCTCGGTGACTACGCTAATGTAAACTGCGTCGATGGTCTCGTCGGCAAACAGACTTGCAAAGTCGTCATGCGCCACGGGAATACCATTTGTTGCTGCAAATTCGCGCGCCTTGCCCGGTGTCCTCGTCGCGACAGCCCGAACCACGACATCTTTCCGTCTGCTCGCAGCATTGATCATCGCAAACTTGCTAATGTTCGACGCGCCGACCAGGCCGACACGAATGGGCGCTCCCTCGTCATCCGCGTCGCTGTCTTCTGTGGCGCCGCCTTGCGTCAAGAGTCGTCGAACCCTGCCGACGAGCTCCATGCTGCTCTTCTTCTCCTCGAGGCTGCCTGCCCTGACGGCCGTAGTGTGTGTGCGCACGGCGTCGAGGTCGGCCACGGCTCCGCGACGGCTCCACGCGACGGCGGACCGCGATGTGATAAGACGATGGAAACAAGACGATAATGCGTGTGCTCTGGTTCTGGATCAGCGAGAAGCTATGCCGTCTCTGCATGTTAGTTATTAGGTGGTCATCGTTTGCCATAATACCATCCTGTTGGTTGCAGTATGGTATACGTGGACCATCGTGATGGCGATGTTGACGCTCGCAGCAGAAGTAAAAAAAGGTAGGCTCAGGTATGGTCGGCCATGAGCAACTTCGTCCTACAAGACCCCTCCTTTCTCGAAAGGGTGTGCCTCGAGGGTTCGTTTTCAGACCTCACGTTCGATGAGGGCAAGACGCTCGCATGTAATGTCCATTCCGCACACGTGGCTGGCTGCAGCCGCAGCTGGCATCAGCATGTGTCCGCTTGCTTCTATACGATCGTCCAGCCACCCTTTTTTCTGCACGTCGTCAGTCTCCACCAACCAGCCAATACCCGCCTGGCCGCTGCAGCTGCAGATCAAATCGATGGCACACGCGCCTCCTTTCTGGTGTTTCCTCCCCGTCGGAGCAGGCCAAGAGAGGAGAGGGAGCCAAGCATGCGCCATGCCGTCGTGGTGCGAGGCGAACTGGTGGTTTGCGAGGGTGTGCGCCCGTTATTCGCTGCCTCTCCTTTTTCCTTTTTCCTGAAAAAGCGACAGGGAAAAAATGAATAAATGAAAAGAAAGCGAAAGAAAGAAAGAAAGAAAGAAAGAAAGAAAGAAAGAAAGAAAGAAAGAAAGAAAGAAAGAAAGAAAGAAAGAAAGAAAGAAAGAAAGAAAGAAAGAAAGAAAGAAAGAAAGAAAGAAAGAAAGAAA